>JAJOOI010031854.1:0-16618 GCA_029582585.1 Solanum bukasovii | reverse complement strand
CGGGCTAAGACCACGGCTGACTAGACGGAGTCACTAAGACAAAGCCATTAACTTGTTGTATTGATTTTGACTGTACCACCATCTCGGAACCAAGTCAAATAAGTTATAAGAATTTATGCTTATTTAGATAAAGCGTAGATCTTTCATGGTAGATATATAATTAAAGTTTTATATCTATGCCGAATAACTAAACTTCAATTATATATCTACCATGAAAGATCTACGCTTTATCTAAATATGCATAAATTCTTATAACTTTCTTGACTTGGTTCCGAGATGGTGGTACAGTCAAAATCAATACAACAAGTTAATGGCTTTGTCTTAGTGACTCCGTCTAGTCAGCCGTGGTCTTAGCCCGCAAAAGAAGTAAAAAGGGCGCTTCATACCCGGTTAGAACTACTAGACACATGGGCTCATTAACAATACGTATTTGATTTTCGACAGACCCTTTGCTTGGGTAGTAATAATAATAATTATAATAATAATAATTATAATAATAATAATATAATAATAATAATAATAATAATTTAATAATAATAATAATAATAGTAATAGTAATAATAATAATAATAATAATAATAATAATAATAGTAATAGTAATAGTAATAATAATAATAATAATTATTATTATTATTATAATAATTATTATTATAATATAATAATAATAATAATAATAATATTATAATAATAATAATTCAATATGGGCAATTTGGAAATTGTATAAAAGAATTAAGGGCAAAAAGGTAATATACTTGGTCAACATAAAAGAGCTTTTAAGTTAAAAAAAAAGAAGCTCCCCCCCCCTAGCTTTTAGCTTTTGGCTTAAAATAAGTCATTTTTGACTTAAAATAAGTCACTTTGATAATTGCCAAACACTCTAATAAGTCAAAAACTGGCTTTTAAGTCAGTTTGACCAGCTTATAAGCCCATCCAAACAGGCTCTAAATTCGATTAGCGTAAAACTAAAGCTTGAGGGAGACGCGTTTTAATGCGCAATTTCTTTAGTATAAAACAGTATAGTTAACTCATAATAATTCTAAGTTTCTATTATCAGCGTTTCAATTCAATTTCAATTCTCAGAAATCGGAGATGAGCATGGAGGAACCCTCACGCTCTGCCAACTCCGGCTCCAATTCAAAACGAACCTCAAATTCCAATCAAAGCAACAAGAAGAAGAAGACGAGTCAAAATACCCTAGGCATGGCCTGGGGTGCCAGTTCTCGCTCTGCTTCTCGTCCCGCCTTCAATAATTCACCTTTCTCCAATTTTGGCAGGCAAAATATTACTTATTTCTTTATTTGCACTAATTTTGCAAAGTTTTGTACATTATCTTGAATTTTTGTATACAATCTTGAATATTTATACACGATCTTGAAAATTAATTAGTTTTCAATTGATTTTGAATAGACTTTCATCAATAAAGAAAGTTCGTGTTGATCTTCTTATTGTGGCTTTTGAAAACTTTGATGCAGTTACATGGCCGTCAAGAATCAGAAGCTTCACGAGCAGTTTGAGGCGGAGGCATCAAGCACTTCTATCAGTGGTTCAAATTCTTCAAAACCTATATTTCAGGGCGTATCCATTTTTGTTGATGGATACACGGTTCCTTCCAGTCAGGTTTATTACATTATGGTTTCTTTCTGGTCTATTTCATGTGATTTTCTTGCCGGGGATTAATATGTTATGGTTGCTTCAAGATTTACGACTTAAAACATCCTGAATGGAACTATGAATGATGTCAAATACTGTTTCATCAATAAAAAACTTCTCTAACTTTTGAATTGGGAGACTACGATTACTTGTATTCCTGTAAGGAGTTCATTTCAGTCTGCATGTAAACCCGTATTCAAACATCCATCTTCATTGTAATCAATACCTTGACTATATAGCTATCATATTCTTTTCTGTACGTCACTGGATTTTCTCAGATGGAAGATTAGGTTGCTTCTCTTGTAGTTTATTGATTTCAACAATATCTTTCCAGGAACTTCGAGGATTTATGTTGAAGCATGGAGGCCATTTTGAAAATTATTTTTCTAGGCGTCGTGTTACTCATATAATATGTAGTAATCTTCCTGACAGTAAGGTCAAGAATTTAAGGTCAGCTGTAAAACCAAGTTCAATCAGTTTCTTATTTTGTATCTCTGCTGAAAATAGAAGTTGTGATTATTTTAAGATTGGTTTGAATTTGATATAGGTCCTTTAGCAGGGGACTTCCAGTTGTCAAAGCCACATGGGTGTTGGATTCTGTTGCTGCAAATAAGCTTCTGAATTGTCAGTTTATATTTCTATGACTTGATTTTTAATGCAAACCAGCAAGTTGTCCACTTGTTTACTCTTATGAGCTCTTCTATCATTGTTTTGTTGTTTTCAGGGGTTCCTTATCAGCTTGATCAGCTTGCAAGTGAAGTTAATAACCAGCCTAAGCTATCTGCTTTCTTCACAAAAAACATTGCTTGTAATGATGATACAACAACATGTTCAACTATCCAAGCCACATCTAGAGTTGGGAGCCCATTGTCATATTCTGGACCAATTGAAGATCCTATATCATTTGAAGAGTGGCAATCTGCAGAAGATTTGGAGCCTTGTGCTCTACAATCTAAAGATCTAGTGCAAACAAACTACAATGTAGATAGAGTTGAGGAGTCAAGTTGTAGCATAGCAATGCAAGAACTGAGTGATGCTGCAAGTGGAGATGGAAGCCAAGCTCCATTTTCAGCACCTTCCAGTCCTCATAACGATGCATCAGTTTGTAGCGAATGGATGAGTTATCCCGTTAACGCGGGCCCATCAAATTTAAAGATTCCTAGGTCTCCTAATCAGCAACATTCAACTTTAGTTGATGCTAATTTTGTGGAAAATTACTTTAAGGTACATATGTTGCTATCTTGATATTGGCTTTGCTCTTGCTAGAACATCTTGTATTTATCTCCCCCAAAGAAGCAAAAAAAGAAAAAACAACAAAAAAATGATTGTAATGAACAATATCTACTCTCAAGTTCATTTTTCTTTTTTCCTTATTGCTAGAGGCGCTGGAAAGTTAGTTTATATTGTTATCATTGTTAAGTTAATTATCATCACATATTACAACACCTCTCTGCAAGTATAGCCTGGATTTTGGAGTTCACATGTAAATTTCAATGCGGACTAATAAGTCTGAAAATGGGCTTACGAAGTCGATTTTGAAAGATGTGTTAAGACTAAACATCCAACCTGGACTTTGAGGCAATGGGTCAAGTAACTTAGGATGAACTCCCCAGGATGCCCTTTACACAAACGACGTGGGATATAGTACACACACAATATATATATGGGATGTTATGTATCTCCAACACCTTTGATAGGTGAAATGCCAGCGCATGTTATGTTATCCTAATAGGGCACCAAAGAGGGGCCTTTCATGTGCAAAAAGCTTTTGCTCAAAGGATAGACAAGGCTGAGCTCATAAAGAAAAACATGTTAAAGGGTGATATGACATTGGTATTCTTTTTCACAACAATTGCCAAAACAGTATCCACATGCACATAGCAACCGTCTCTTTTTGGGTTAAAATTCCCTTTAACTACTGACCATTATCAACTTACTTTATGCTTTTGCTTCTGCTGTTGCTGGATATGGGATGACAAAATGATGGACCTTTCAAGATTGTGGAAGATCTAATCTTAATTCTTTTTTTTTTTAGTTGAGAAAAAACCGAATACCAAGAATCAACAGCCAACTCATCATACCTAGATATTGTGTTGCTTATATTACTACTATTAAATTCTTGGCATCCAGATTTTCTTGGGCCTTCTGATGCGATGAGACTACTTGCTTTTGCTTGTGGATCTGTTATTTTGAATTTGTTTATTTGCAGCTATTGCATTGTATAACTAATATATATATAAATGTATGTGCACATTGATAAGTAATTGCATATCAAATACTAAAAGCACCTTGTGACAAAGTGGTTGACGTATTCCTCGTGTGCTTTTGCCTTCAGCATTCGAGGTTGCATTTCATTGGCACCTGGAGAAACCGGTATCGTAAACGATTTCCTAGCTCCCCTGGTGGGTTTAGATGCACAAGTTCAGGCCCTAGTTCTTCAGCAACAGCAAATAAGACAATGATTATTCATGTGGATATGGTAATTTCTGCTTCGATGGTCTAGAAACTTGACTTGTCCTCTTTATGTTGTTGTGACTGCGTCTATGTTCTGGCTCTCCTCCCTTCTCACTCTCCTTGATCTAAAGGAATCTCATATATATGTTATACTACCTGTCTCTGTAGATTATTCTCTGTACTAAAACAATCAGTTCAACTTTACTTGTTCAGGATTGCTTTTTTGTGTCTGTGGTCATTAGGAATCGTCCCGAGTTGAAGGATAAACCTGTTGCCATTTGCCATTCAGATAATCCACGCGGAACAGCTGAAATATCTTCAGCGAATTATCCTGCTAGGGGTTATGGTCAGTCTTTCAGTCAGTAATTCAATCTTTTCTTAAATATTATCCTGTGTTCGAAATTTGATCGTCATTCAAGCTTATTTCTCATAGGAGTCAAGGCTGGAATGTTTGTCAGAGATGCCAAGTCATGTTGCCCTCACCTAGTAATTCTTTCTTATGACTTCGAGGCTTATGAGGAGGTGGTCATGATATTTCAGTTTATTCATCTTGTTCTTTTTCCCCTTTCAATTGAATTCTTTTGTATTTGGATATCGAGTCCTATAAAATCTGATTTCATTTGCAGGTTGCTGATCGCTTTTATAACATATTGCACAAGTACTGCAACAAAGTGCAGGTATGGCCTCAAAACTGCTTGTTGAACAACTTCGTGATGTTCTTTTCTCTTGATTGATAATTGCTACTGAATGCAGGCCGTAAGTTGTGATGAAGCATTTTTAGATGCCACTGATTCTGGAGTAGAGGACATTCAAACTTTTGTCTCAGTGATCAGAGAGGAGATTCTTGATGCGACAGGCTGTACTGCTAGTGCTGGTATTGCTGGGAATATGCTTATGGCGCGTCTTGCTACTAGGATTGCAAAACCAGATGGGCAGTGTTACATCCCTGCTGAGAAGGTAGCTTATTTCGAGCTGTCTTTTTGATGTATGGAGAGGGGGGAGAACTTATGTTTTGATCTTTGTCATCTAAATATGTGTATCTTCTATTGTATTACAAAATACAATTTTGCTGCTACATCTTTATCGGTTACATGTCATTGCTTTCTCTTTAACTATTTGTAGTTAATCTCTTCTTACCCGATAGTCCGCTAGGCATTGTAAATTTGCATGTACTTCTAGAAAGGACATGTCTGCAAGTCAAATCAGATTTTATTGGCTCCACTGTCATAAAGCGAAGTTTCTGCCAGGGCTTCTCCATGCCCTTGCCATGTGAGCTGTTTCTCCATTGCCACATGAGGCTTTTTTTGGTTCACTTTGTTTATGTCCATCCTGTTCAAGTATGATTACCTTTTCCGCTGCAAGAATCTGGAGTTAGATGGAAATCAACATGAATTCTTGAATTATTTTACTAATTTTTGAAAATAAATTACAACTTTCTTATTACCATATAAAAATGTAAAACAATCTGCGAATATTTTATGAAGGATAAGTCCCAGAATAGGGCTATTTTGATAACTTAGTTTTGTCCCATCACAGATACTATTCTATATCAAACACATTTCTCTTGTTTTTACATCTTTGTTGATTTACTACTTCCTTTTTGATCATCTTATATTTTAGTGTCTACTGTATGTAGTGGCAGAAGAGGAAAACAAAGACTTGAAGATCATTTTAGAGAAGTGAAATAATTATTGTGCTGATTTATCTTGTTGGCTATATTAGGTGGAGGAGCACCTGTGTGAACTTCCAGTAAAAGCACTTCCTGGAATCGGTCACGTGTTGGAAGAGAAGTTGAACAGGAGACAAATCACAACTTGTGGGCAGCTGCGTATGATTTCCAAGGTTCTCATTGTTTAGTATTTGTTTCCTTCTGCAATATATTGGTAATTGCTCTCGCGGTTTTGATTTTCTATCTAGTTATAGTTTTTTACAACAAGCACTGTTCTGCATCTCTTTTGATCTGGTTTCCCTGAGATATGTTTCATGCTTGAAGAACCACTACAAGAGTATTTCATGAATCATTGAATCTCTTGCTACAGAGATCTTCTTGTTCATTGTATGTTTGCTAGTATATTGTTTATAAAAATAATAAGATAATGGTATTTATTAAAACTAGTAGCTGGAAGGTACTGCAAAATTGTATCAAGGGATATGTTTGTAAGAGTTCATAAGCAGAATTTCTCCCAAGCCGGGTGGCCTAGCATTTAGGAGAAGGAGTGACAACCTTGGAAACCAAGGATTGCAGTCTAGCATGGACGACACTAGTTGAATTATTCCGACCTTCCTACACTATGGAAGGAGGAGGAAGGGGTTGTGGTGGTGTAGTGTTGTTTGATACCTAGGCCAGTGGGGGTTGCAGGTATTCAGTGGATTAATCTTCTTGTTTAGATGCCTTCTCCATCCAAAGCTCTCCATGAAACTATATTTTCCATTTCTTGTGAAAAAAGGTTTCAAGTTTAACAGGTAATCTCAACTATAGCTAAAAAATGAGGTTTGTTATTTTCATGCTGTCTGCTCGAGTCAGAGTCCTCTCTGCCACTTGTTCCCTAGTTTCATGGGCCCATGTTAAGTCTAGCATCCTTGGAACCTTCATTTACTAGAGCTGATGAAAAGGTACATTGTTTATTTAAGATAGCATTTACACCTATTTGGCTTACTCAGCTCCTGGAGTTTATTTCAACTAGTGATGTTTTGTTAAACTCATGGTTAAAATGTTCCCAAATGTATGATCATTCAATAAAGTGAGAATATCTTGTCTAGTGGAAACTAAGATTAATCAGTGCTTAAGAAATTCCTTATTGGCATGGGGGTTGTTTCTTTTGAGAACGAAGTGTGTCGAACACATTACAGCACTTGTTTGTTCGTTGATTGGTTATCTTTTCTTAGAATTGCTCAAGACTTGTCTTATTGATTAAAGAAGCGATTTTTTTATTGGTGAATACTTTCATAATTTTTTTGCTGTTATTCAGCTGGTCAAGTGGGATGCTTTTCTCCTTCATATGATACTTATCGATACACCAATTGTGGTGGCACAAAGAATGCTTTATATATGGGCATGCCATGTTTTGGGGATGACATGCATTATACTCAATATTGGACTATATATATCTCCCACTCATTTGTTGTGTTTCCAGGAAACACTCCAGAAGGACTTTGGTTCTAAAACTGGCAGTATGCTATGGAACTACAGTAGAGGGATAGATGACCGGTTGGTTGGCATGATACAGGTTAGGACCAACACAGAATGTCTTACTTTATTGCTTTTATTTGTAGGCTTTTCTTTTGGATTTTTGTCATAGTCACATAACTGACTCACGAACTCCCATTGACTCCTTTATTTCACTGTTTCTTATTGTTTTGAATATTGGAGACTTGCTTAATGATTGATGAGTGTTTATTTTGCCTCCTGTGCTGCTTGTTGCTTCTAACCTGCGTCATTGATTCTGGTACCGATATAAGTATGTCTCTCAAGTGGTATTGTGTGTGTGCTTATATATTTATGATATTTTCAGAGCAAGTTTTCGTTCTGTTTCAAATGTAGTAAGTAGTACATATACACTTGCATCGTATTTCTGTAGAGGTCTTAAAAAGCTGCTCTAGTACCTGTCAAAATGAAGCAGATACTAGTTACATGTTTCGTGAATCTGCATCATGAAGTTTGTCATTTTGTTTATAATCAGTCATGCAGGTTCAAGCCAAATATATAAACTTCTCGATAACGTTTGCAGGAAAGCAAATCCATAGGTGCAGATGTTAACTGGGGCGTGAGGTTCAAGGATCTGAAAGACGTTAGATCTCCACTAAATATCATTGTTGTTTTGTCCCTTTGTACTAATGCTTATTGACAGTAAACACCTTCTCAATTCAGGTACAACATTTTCTGTTAAACCTTTGCAAGGAGGTTTCATTACGTTTGCAGGGGTGTGGAGTGATAGGGAGGAAGTTTACCTTAAAGGTCTCTCTGTTTTTTGTCTTATGAAGCCACTATTTTTTTATTGAGATTATAGTTCATTACTGAGAACTTTTAGCATAAACTAGTTGTATAGTTGGTTCTTATGCTGCTTTTGCACCTATATTTATCAATACAGATAAAGAAAAGAAAGGGTGATGCAGGGGAGCCAGTAAAGTATTTGGGCTGTGGTGTTTGTGATAACTTGAGCCATTCTGTCACGGTATTATATTTTCTGTGATAACCTTGTGCTCCGTGAGTTCTAACTGAAGAAATTTCTATTTCCTTTAATTGCATTATGCCACTTGTAGGTGCCATTGGCTACAGATAGTGTTGATGTGCTTGAGAGAATTGTTTCACAGCTTTTTACGACTTCACACGTGGGTAATTGCTTTCCCTATGTGAATGATACACTTTACAATAAGGGTTCAAATCCGCACCCAAGAGTGTGGCCTAGTGGTTCAATGAACTGGGTGCAAACCTTGGAGATCAGGTTCAAATTCCAGCAAAGACAAAAAAACACTAGGTGATTTATTTCTAGGGTGAATGCCAAAATGGAAATGGATCATCTTTAGAAATTTTAGCCGATCTCAATGATCTGGCAGAGAATGCTATTTGCATGAAACTTCAAAAACCTTATGTATAGCCTGAAAGGAAACTAAAAATATACTGGTGCAGCTCTGATGCTGATGAAACATTTAAGTGCAACTTTGGTGTTCTTTGGTTTCTGCATTAGTGGCATTTCTCTTTTCACTTAATTTTTAGACGAATCAGAATCAATCAAGTCATGGTGAATTTTGAACATTACAGACCAAAGATTTTCTCTAAGGATGTTAG
Organism: Solanum bukasovii; assembly: GCA_029582585.1. NCBI lineage: Eukaryota > Viridiplantae > Streptophyta > Magnoliopsida > Solanales > Solanaceae > Solanum > Solanum bukasovii. Next base: position 7,728 of record JAJOOI010031854.1, on the reverse strand, counting down.
AATTCCCTTTGGATCAAGTGAATTTAGAGTAAGAAACTTAGATTTTTCTTCCACAGCAACCATTTCTTTGTTCCACAACAACAAAAACATACACAGTGTGATCTCAGTATGACTTGTAGTCTACCCTGTTTTCTTCTTCTAATATAAATGCTGTTTTGACTATTGCTGTGCAGATGTGGAGGACATACGAGGCATGGGATTGCAGGTCTCAAAGCTTGAAACTGCAGATAGTTCCAAGCAAGGTCTTTTCTTTGCGCTTCATATATCTCTCTATTCCAGTTATGATGACGACAGTATATCATTTATGAACTGGCTTTTCTACTAATTTCATTGACATAAATCCAGGCAAAGAGAGATACTCCATCAGATCTTGGCTCACTGCTCCCTCTACTAAGACCAATAACCAAAACAGAAGCAGTAGTCATGAGAAAGGTGCTGATGCTGGTTTGACTTCTTCACTTATTTTCATTGGCTTGTCCAAATATTTATTGTCTCTAGTCATGCCTATTGCTTGATAGAAATATTTCCAACACACTTAAACTGGTACTGAAACTCTATTGTGGTTCCTTCCACTGGCTGTGTTCTAGCTGATGAAAAGTGGTAGACCTTTTAAAGGAATCTCTTGAATTTGTGTGTCCTAAAAATACTTGAGGACATCATAATTGTTTATCTTAGATTGTTTCCTTTCTCTGTACAACACGAGAAACTCAATGGGATTTTTATTGCAGCAGCACTGATGGATATGAAATATATTTTTTAATGCTTCTGTTAAAAAGTTAGTATGATGGTCTTGTGTTGTTTCTTCATGTCAATTTATTCCAACATCGATTCTGTGTTTTCAACAAGTTCTTACCTAAAAAGTATCATCTGAACTTGTATTGAGTTCATTTTCCACTGAAGACATGCTGGATGAGTCTGAATTCGATATGCTTCTCTGATATTGCAGCTAACAGTAAAAGCAGTGTTGATGAACGCCAGGCTCAGTTGCAGGGTGATTCAAGTACACCTTTCATTGAAATGACTGCAGCGTCGCCCTCTGGTACTGCTGGAACTCTGCCTCCTATGAACGAACTTGATATAGGAGTTATAGAGTCTCTTCCTCTTGAGGTCTTTTCAGAAATTAATGACATGTATAATGGAAAATTGGCTCATTTTATTAATGAAAAGAGAAGCAAAGGTGAGGATGAATTCCTTTAATTTGCAGAAGGCAGTTGGTTAACCCAATTAGCTTATACATATATACCATTTTGTTACAAGATTTTGCCTCACTTCTCATATCTTTTAAATTAGGCGTATCAGGAAAAGAAAACATATCTTCTGTTTGCCCTGCTGCACCTGGTGAAGCTTTTGCTGCTCATGAGGTATCTTTAGTTTTTCTCCTCTTCTTGGGCGAGCTTAGTATTTGTCGTGGTTTAATATTGGTGATGATGTTTATCTTGTTTCTACAACCTCATGGTGTTGATTCTGGTGGATATAATTGGAGCATCAGTATAATGAAGAGGAAATCCAAGTGGTCTCTTATCCTAATAAGCTTTTTGCTGATATGAAAAGTGAGACACTGTCTGAAGCTAGTGTACCAAATATGGACGTGGTTATTAATGCTCCTGTCTCAGGAGGCATCAGTCTAATGCCTTCTTCTCTAAGTCAAGTAGACACCTCAGTTTTTCAAGAATTGCCTGAGGAGTTGAGGACAGATATACTTGAACTCCTCCCTGCACACAGGAACACTGAAGCTTCACTAGATGCTTCCTTGGTCTGTGCTAATAATCAGAACTGTAGTCCTTCTATTTCAAGCATTGATTTGTGGGTTGGAAATCCACCTGAATGGATTGACATATTCAAAGCCAGCAATTGTCAGATTTTGTGCGTTTTGGCAGAGATGTATCAAAGAGCAGGGGCAAAGAAACAGTTATCTTCTGTACTGCAGAGGACTATGTATCAGATTTACATTCTCCCTGATGTCGGTACTGATGGATGGGATGAGGCTGTTAGTTGCTTGTGCGAGCTTATCAAGCAGTATCTAAAATTAAAAATTTCAACTGATATTGAAGAGGTTTACATATGTTCTTGTCTTTTAAGAAGGTATGTACATGAGACTACACGTATCTGCAGTATGTGTTCATTTTCTTCTGCACATCTATTTTCTTGGCACTTGCTTCTGTATTTCTAATCCTCTTTGCGATCTTCAATTTCTTTCTTGATGATATTGTATTCCTTTCATCCTTGGAATCTTGAAGTAGAAACTCAATGTGGTGTTATTTAAACATGCAGAACCCAAGGTGATGAGGAAATTAGACTGCCACGAAGTGTAGTTTTCCAAGTAAATATTTTGATAAGATTTCTCAAGTAAAATTTTGAAGGACACATACTGGCAGACTTGCGGTCTTTGCTGTATTACACAACGACTACACCTCAATCTGAAACAACTTCGGGTCGGCTATATGAATCCTCACCTTTCTATTTAAGCTCAACTCATGTCATCATCATACCAAATAAAAATTCATTTCGTATAGTGATAACACTTTCTCTTTCTTAGCGCTCCGCCCCCCTTGTATAGTAAGGGCTACTTTGGTTGCGCGGCTTTCTCTTTATAGGGTGACTTGACTCAGCTTGATTTAAGGAAAAAATAAATTAAATATATATAACAATAACAATCAATGGTATTAGAAGTTCCCTAACAAGTCTAAAGCCTATTCTCATCTAGTAGATATCATCTATATGGATTTTTTCTTCAATTGTATCCTATCTTTAGCTAAATCTCCATTGATTCCAAGAACTTGTAGGTCTTTCACGACAACTTCCTTCCATGTGATTTAGGTCTACCCTGTCATCCGTTTTAACATCCTCACTCAACATAATTGCACACCTACGTACAAGTGCATCATAATTGCACACCTACGTACTACCATGACATCGTCTCGAGCGACCTCTCTTTTTATCTTCGTTGCATGCTATTTTCACCTTTTGGCAAGTGACCATTTTTAATCTTATCGAATATTGACTGCACATTCATTTTAAGAATCTGCATCTGTGCGACATTCATCCCATGGATATGTTGGACTTAAGCAATTATCATATAACATTTTCGGTCTTATAGTTGTTCAGTAGAACTTACCTTTCACTTTGGCAGCCATCCTTTTACAACATAACACCTCAGTAACACATTTCCATTTCAACCATCCAGTTTTATTTTTATGAGTAACATCTTCATTTATTAATCCGTTCTCTTGAAACAACAAGCCTTGGTGTCTAAATTGTTTGTATTTGGGCACCGCAATTTCGTCGAGTCTCACCTCAATTTTACTCTTCTAACTAAACTTGGTGCATATATTCACTTTTATTTCTATTTTACCGAAGATCCTTACTCTCTAAAAGGCTTCTCCATAGTTCATGCTTTTGGTTGACGCTCTCGCTGGTTTTGTTGATTCACACTATCATCAGCAAATAGCATCCACCATGGGACCTCATCTTTTATTGTGTGGGTTAGCTCAACCATAACTAGGATAAACAAATCGGGGCTCAATGTTGATCCCTAGTGTAGACCCACTGTTCCGAGGAACTCTTTTGTATTTGTATCTCCTACTATTATTCTCATGTAAGTGATGACTCCTTAATACATGTCCTTTATGACATTGATATATTTAATGTGAAATACCTTTCTTTTCCCTCACCCATCGAAGGACCTTTTGTGGTACTCTTGTCATATGCTTGCTCCTTCCACAATAAATAAATAAATAAAAAGAAGTATGTTGTTAAATGTAAGTATTAACACAGGAGACAGGGCTTCTCCTGTCGTTTACCTTCAAACAGGGGGACATTCCCCACAACAGCTGGTGAGGAAGATTAACTGGAGGGACTCTTGAAAACTGTCTTTCCAACTTCTTCCTCTTTTTTGTCATTTTTTGTGGTGCTTTTGGTAAATACCTTGTCTAGCACAATGATGACATCTCATCAATATTTTTATTGTTTGGATATTTTGGATTCCTTTTGCATTGTTTTTAAAAAAAAAATTAAAATAATACTATTTACCTCTTTTACTGCAATCAGTAGCACAAATAAATATGGGAAGTGTAACAGGGAAAATGCATTTGTGATTTGTTATGAATGAAGACTGGGTCTGACATTATTAAGATTGTGATATCAGGTTAACTGCAAGGTCAAAAGTTTTCGTAGAAGTTTACAACAACTTGCTTCCACATTTTCAGGTAACAATAAGTTGTTTCATTTATTTTCTTGTTGAGATGTGTATCCATATATAATGTTTTATAAAGAAAAATATTGTTCGGATGATCTTCTTCTCAAACTTGTCTTTCCGACTCTTAGTGGAAATCATGAAATTTAGCTATACTGGAAGCAAATATGTTTGCTGGCTGTCGGCCTTGCAAGATTAAGCACATGATACTGGTTTAGGTCCCTTTATGGTTTTTGCTTATAGTTACAGTCTGCAATGGTATCACATTGTAAACTGTTTTCCCTTGTTTATGGCATGTTACCAAAAGAATGATATGACTCGTATGCATTGTTGAAAGAATTTCTACTAGATATTGATTTAACCATATTTGCAGAAAACGGGGCAGGCTGTCCTGCTGTTCTTGTTAACCCATTAATTGATATGGTTTCTTCTAGATTCTTTCTATCGTTCTAGGGAGTTTTACTTCTTAAGAGTTGTTTAACTTTTTAACAATACATGAGGGTGATGATATTGCGTAAGAATGCTGTGTGCGGGATTACAATCTTGCAGACTGCAGTAGTTACAATACATTGTGATACTTCATTTATGAATATTGGAAAATGTTATTGAAGTCTACCCATCTAGATTGTTATATGGGTGGCCAATTCCCCACCATATCTGGTACTGGTGTTGGATGTTGACTATCCTCTTTTTTGCCAAACCCATCAAAAACTCATTCAAGTCTGCAAATAGGGAGTACCCAATCTGTTGGTCTGCTGACATATGTTGCATGGAAAATTGTTCCAATCTTTCAGTTAACAAGTGTGTTGAAGTCCACATTGGCTGTGCGGAGGGAAAGTTGGTCTCTTTATATGGTCTGGGGCAATCCTCACCTCATGAGCTAACTTTTTTAAGTTGAGTTTTGCCAAGGTATCGGAGCAGAAAGAATTAAGTAAATAAAAATGTGCTCTGTGTAACAACTTAGCTTTAAGATGAGATGATAACATACTACATCATGGTAGTAGATCGCCCATCCTAATTTTTGGTTTACCCGATGTTAGGCCCCCAACTTGTATTGTCCACGCTCCAAATGTTCAATCCTGGGCATGCGAGGGGGTGTGGAAGTCCCACATCGGTTGTGTGAGGAAAAAATCTCGTTATATGGTCTTAGGCAATCCTCACCTCACGAGCTTGATTTTGGGGTAGAGCTAGGCCCAAAGTTCATTATCAAAGCGGTTGCACAGGTGTTTCTGTTCTTCTTAAGTATGTTATGGTCTCACTGTGTACGTCAATTAGTTTATTCCTTTTCCCTTTGTAATATAAGGGTGTCAAGCAATGTTGTGAAAGGCCCTCGCCTATCTACAGCAAGGCGAGGTGATTTGAAAATGGCGATCTATGGCAACGAAAAGGTGATGGCGAGGCGAGGCGACTGGCTTTGCCTTTTTTTAAAATTATTTTTTAAGGTCTTATTTAATAATTAAAAGCCAAAATTAGGGTTTTTTTTTGGGTATTTTTGCAAACTTTCACCTCGCGACCTTCGCTCTTCTTCTCCTCAGTCGCGACCCCTTCGAGTTGAGAGTCGAGTTTCTTCGCGACTGCTGCCAGGTACGAGACGAGACCTCCTCTTTTCTTCTTCTTCAGTTCTTCTCTTCTTCTCTTCTTCTTCGTGACCTCCTTTTCACTGTGCTCTGTTTTCCAGTGGTAATGTAGTAGTGACCTGAGTCCCCTGTTTTCAGTTGTAGTGAACTGAGTGCTCTGTTCTGTTGCAGTGCTCACTGCTCACTGAAATCTGCCTATATTTTTTTTTTAAAAAAATTTAATCCTTCTATAATTGTTTCTTCCCTACTTAATTTAGCTTTATACTAATTAATATAGTATTTAGAGTTCTAGTATTGCTTGTCAATTGTTGTCTTGTCAATTATTGAGTCATTCAAGTTCTACACTTTTAGTATCTACTATTAGTTTTTGAATTGAAATATTTGCTAATATATGTTATTGCTATTAAGATTTTGGATATTTATATATGCAATTAAAATTTTAATTTTTTGGTATTAATTGGTGCCTTAATTCAAGAAGGCGAGCGCCTCGCCGCTCGCCTCGCCCTTGTCGCCTTTCGCCGTCCAAAACACTGGTGTCAAGTTAAGTAGTTAAATACTGCATTGATAGGATTCCAGGGCTGTTCTGGTTGGAGTTGTCTTTGCAGCTAAATAGCTTCCTTTGGTCCTCCTTTTTAATTAGTAACTGCAGTCTTTTAGTTGCAAACCCAGTTAAACTTTAGATGATACTTAAAATTTTAATTGTAGTTAAAATCTATTTTTTGATAGTGGTTAAGAAGACTTGCTTAAAAAGGTAAAAGTATAAAGTTAGGGCATCTTTTCGGATATATTGTTATTATATCTGGATGAGAGAGCCCCCAAGGCCTAGCTCAAGTGGCAAAAGGTGGAGGATTTGTGGCTTAGGTCACAGGTTCAAGCCCCACACCATGCAAAGCGAAGCCCGGTATTTAAGTGGAGAAGGGTAGAGGGGCGAGCCCATTATCCACCGAGTTTAGAAGGCTGTGATTGGTCCAAAGGGCGGGTCACAGACGGATTTCTCGGTTATCAAAAAAAAAATATCTGGATGAGAGAAAATGTGAAGTAGCAATAAATAAAATGAGTGTGACATCTTAGAATGTCTTTGAATTTGAAACTATTGGTTTAGATAAATAGCAATCTTTTCTTTACAATAACAAATTCAAGTTTAGAATCTACTTTAACAGTGAATTTGTGACCTAACCTGATCAACTTTGTAGGCATCGGTTAGTGAGAACTATGGTGGCAGCTTTTACATTGCTTCTGTGACGGAATGATGTGTGGCATACCTTCTTTGCCAAGAAAAAGTGTCAGGTGCTCTATGCCTACAAGTCCACATTCTGCCTGCTCACTTGTTCTACTTGTAAACTGTGTATCGATGCAAAGGACCTCTTGTACAAGAACTCACACCTGGTTTAACAGAAGATCTTGTGAACTTTTGACAGTACCACATGATGTTAGACGAGCCCTGTTATCTTAGACGTCCAGTCTCCCAAGATAGTGCCTTTGGTTATGCATGTGAGTGCTTCTTCATTCTACACTAGCAATCTTTCTTTGAACTTCCTGGAACTAGTTTCTTAATGAGCATTTACTAAAAAATGTGAAAACTCTACATCATCAATCTTGCTTTTGATTCCTTGAGAAATTTATTGAATATTTTTGAGAAAGGTAACATTACTTCTATATATCCATAGGTATACTACATCAAAGTGTAGTCCCCCTCCAAAAAGTTTTACTTACATCATTCCTAGGATCTTCTAGTTACAACCAGTCAATAATATTAAACACATTTTCAGCATCTCCTATCACTACTTGCTTACACCAAAAATAATAAAGCCTTAGGCAATTAGTCTTTATCTTCTGGATATTGTTCTGTTTTCCTTCAAAGCATCTTTGATTCCTTTCCTTCCAAATTGTCCACCAAATGCAAGCTGGGACAATCCTCCATCTCTTCTCATTTTTTCCTGCATTTCCATCCCTGTTCCA
>JAJOOI010031853.1:0-30193 GCA_029582585.1 Solanum bukasovii | reverse complement strand
TCAAGGGAAAGGGTGGAAGGATCAACCAGGGGTATAGTGTCTGGTGGATGTGGCTTCTTCCAAGCCACTTCGTCCCATACATAATGAGCCTCAATCCTTCTAATGACATTGAAGGAGGCAGGAGTGATCGTAACGTCTGCTTTAGCTCTAAAAGGAACTTATGTAGCCTAACATAACTGTGAGATCAAGAGTGGGAATGGAAGTGATGTCTGCTCTTTTCTGGCGCACAGTAGCATCTCCTATTCGATGATGACACCAACATTAATTTCTATCCCAGCTATGATGCACACAATTAACACAGCCTTCGGAAGTCGGAGGATTGACTCATTTTGTGATGGTATTAAATTGCTACTAATGAACCCAAACCACTAATAGGTTGTAACATTCAGATCTTTCTTTTCAATTTTTGCTCCTTCAACTATCAACTGGGGAGAGATGCTTCAAATAAGAGGTGTCAACAACTCTTTGAGGGCCTCGAAATCAAATTTCATCTGAAGCTTGTATCTGTCTGTTTTGTTGCTTTAGGTGCCCAAAATATCATCAGTTGCACTATAATCCATTGCACTTTCTTACCACAGACATCCACTTATTCTAAGGGCTTCCGAATTGTGCTCTCTCATCTTAGGCATGAACTTCGTGTAGGCCTCGTAGAATTATCTGACTTATTTTGTCACATATGGGAATCTGTCTTGTAAACTACTAAACCAGTGAAAATTTAAAACTGTCCAAAATGGTCGGGTAATCACTCCTTACTCGATCAAATGGAGAGTCTTCAGTTCCTCAAGAATTGTTCATTCTCTAACTGTCTTTTATGTATATTAAGGGCTCTTTGAGCGATGATTGGGATAACACGAGAGGTAAGGGTTGGATCCTGGGGAGGTAGTACCAATTTTGGAACAATATTCATCCTTTTCTTGGCTATATGTTTCCTTGGGCTCTTACCCAAATGCATAGGAGAGCTTTGATAGACTTGTTGTCTTGGACCTTCATATGGCTCATAAGGACTATACATTGTTGTCTCTTTGGAGGAGGACACGCGTCATGCTCTGAGATTGAGGTCAGTTCTCTTTTTCCAAGTGCATTACCCATATCCTGCAGAATACAACATTTCCAAACAAAAATCAGGTGAAGGTTAGTTGACATTAAAATCAAAAGAAACACAGTTAAAAAATGCTCTGAGGCTCGCTTAATGGGAAGGTAGACTTCATAACTAGTTGGGCAAACTCAGGTGAGCTCAACAAAATGGACACTACAAAATTACAAGGAAATCAGGCATGATGGGTGAAGTCAACACCGCTGAAAGTGACATAGCAAATTTAAAAAGAACTGGCGTGGAATGTGATGTCCACTCCCACTTGGCGATACACCGAGTGGGTTTCGGAGGACTAATACAAGCCTGACGAATGGAAGAGTACACTTTTCACATATTTAAGAAATGAAGGCAATCTACATCTTAGTTGGCAATTCACCTAACTGTCTTGGCCAGCTAAGGCACGCTTGCAGAACAAGTAGTGTTCAGCCCAGTGCCTACTTTTTTTTTATCTTAACTAGAATATGCAAAAATACCCAATTCCGAATTAACTTTACAATCTACCGATGTGTACTCAGACATCCCCCAAATATCACAAAGTATTGCTTGGTTGATGATTTAACCTTAAGAAAGTCGTCACTCCATCTATCATTGGGAAAAATCATGCAATCAGGTCAACACAAGGATAATTAAACTTTACCGATACACAATTCAATCAAGACTTAGCAATTATCTAGTTTCAATTTCAACAACTAGCAAACAAAATAAAATTTAGCAATTTAGGAACAAGCAACTACGTAACGCATGGGCACAAGTCAATACTAACAAAATCACATTACCTAATGAAATTCACTAACAAGAAGCATCAAATGGCCTTAAGCCCATACACAAAACACAATTTTAAGCTAGACTAAAAAGGTATAGATCGAACACCAACCTTGTGAAGAAACAAGCACTGGTGAATAGAGAAGGTTACAGTTTTGGATCGACCAATCAGACAAGACTATGCACTCGATCTACTCGAGAATTACTTAAAAGGACACTCACACACTGAAATATTATATTGGAATTGAAGGGAAGAAAAGGATCTTAGAGATAGCAAAGAGTTTTCTTTTTAAAATGAAAACACCTTTGGCCTTTTTGTACAATGCATGTTTAGCGGTCATGACTTATATCACTGAGTGTATTCTGCAAATCACCAAATATAGTTAAAGCTCGCCGAAGAATCCTGAATGAATACCAAACTTGAAGGCTACGTTGGAAAACTCGATGGGGTAGACAGAGTGTACTTCGACAGATCTTCATTTGGAGCTCAAATCGCTTAAGTTGACAGTACAATTTTCAAGATTTTCCAGCTCAAAAAGTGGACAAGAATGAGTTCACACAATGCCTTAGGTGCATCGCCGTTATGGTTTTGGCGTCACCTAGTATGTCCTACGCAACACTTTGATTTCCTTTGAACGTGCACTCATAACACATGTTATAAAAAGTAATAAAGCAAAAGTATAGACTTTGGGTGCCTTCCGAGAAGTTTCTTATTTAACGTCATGACATAGTTCACTTTCTCATAATTTATTTTTGGGATTTGGGATGGTGTCACTAGGCAACTTTCCCTTTTGCCTCAGATTGAAATGGGTGGAGATCTGGCACATCTAAGTCTCCAAATTTTTGATAGACACTGAATGAGAGGTCACCATTTGAGATAAGGTGAAGAAGGTATTTTTAAATTCATTCAAAACCTTGTCGGATCCTTCAACCTTGTTGAAGATCCTTGTGTGCATCTCCTCGGTTCAGTTTTCTTCTAGACCAACTGGTTATTTTGTTATGGATGATCATCGGGAGGAATATATATATAGTTTTGAAGCTCCCTATCTCTCTAATTTCCACCTCTCCAATCTTTCCAACCACTATCTCTCTTCTTGAACCAACCTTTGTTCCCACCTTGTCGTTGGTAATCTGGGTAAGAACCCACCATTTGGTTTCACAAATATTGTAATTCCTCGTTATACAATGACTTAAAATTGGCATCCTCTGGACACTACCCACTTCTTCTCCCAATCACATTCATTTACTTCAAACCACCTCCTATGACATGTTTAGACAACAAATCGAGTTGGGTCATTATTTTGGCCATATTTTCATCTCACTCATTGTCCTTCTCAATTTTCTCTTTACTCATCTAGATATGTTGAGTAGACACCTAGTCCTTTCTAGTATGTCTTGCTCGGTTAACCTTGAAGTGACTGAGTAATTTGGCGATTCTACCAACCATTTGGTAGCCTCTCCTGTCAAAGAGAACAAGAATAACCTCAACCTTAAAGACACTTGTGAGATGTTCGTGAACATAAACAGCCCGCATACTTCCACAATATTATAAAAGGTGTTGATCGAAATCCTCATGATCTAATCCTCTGAACATGCCTCACAATTGGAACAATTGTAGCATTGTTCTATCTACATGAAAAAGTTCCCTCCTTGTTGTAGGAGGTATACAGATTGCTCCCGCGGTTTGATTGATGTTCACATACATATAATTCAAATCACACATGTTGTCACTTTTACCGTACTGACTATCATTGTTACTACTTTGGTCACTCATGTTCAAACATGTAAATCAGAAAACAACAACACCAAGCAACAAATCTGTAACACCCCCGAATCAAGAAACCTAGAAAAGGGAGGCAAATGGGAGGTGACCAGCCCTCAACTGAGCCATGGCACCCTTCATAGAGCCATTCACCGACGGTGAAGGGCATCACGACTTGTGGTGTTACCCTTGGTGAAGCGGACAGTGTTCTCCCCAAGGCCAGGCTTGTCTCACGAGAACCCAGACGACTCATGAAGAGCTAAACGGGTCGTGGTGGTGGCCGTGAAATGGAGGCAAAATCTACCAAGCCACTAGTCCAGTGTCACGACTGCCCAAATGACTCGTGGACCTTGAGACGACTGGTGGACCCTGAGACGGCTCGTGTGGGCTTCAATCTGAAAGTTCATGTCAGCTGTAAGCCAAGGTCAGTTGGGTCTTTTCCTAAATATTTTATCTTGATACTACATAATTTTTCCCTTACCTAGGACCCCTATATAAGTTATTTTAAACCAAAAATCAACCCATTCAAGTCATTCTCTCAAACTTTTCAAAGAACAACAAGTCTTCCTCCCAAATATTTCTCACTCTAGAAAGTTTGAAGAAGAAGGATTCATCCCAGGGTTTGAAGTCAAGTCTCCAACTCCTCCATTGAAGTTAAGAAAATGGCATTGAGGTATGATATTTTTCATTCATGCATATCTTCCATTCATAGAGTTCCCGAATTCTCCTCTTTTCAAAGAGAGAAATCCCCAATTGGGTTATGGTTTTCTTCTATGTTGTGGGTTCTCTTAATTATTTATTTAATTGATGGATTTATGATCTTTTATGCGTAAATTGAGTTAATCTCATGTTTTAATGGTGATTACCCTTGAACTCATGTAATCCCCATGTTTTCCAAGTTATGATCATATAATGTGGGTTTTGGATTATGAAAGAAGATTATATGAAATCAAGCATGAATCGATAGAATTACATGAATTTATTATGAATTTTCATGAACTCATACTAACTGATGTTTTCTAGATATTGATGCATGAAAGTGGGTTTTGAACTATTATAGGTGAATTATGGAATTACGCAAGTTCTTTTGAAATTGATGTTAATGTTTTAATGATGCTTTGAGAGTGAAATATCAATGATGTTCCTATCGTTGTGGTGTTGAAAGGAATTATCATATACACATGTAAGCATTAAGTGTGAAAGGTGATTACCCATGTTCCTTTAAGAACTAAGATGACCTATGAATGAGAACCATTCTGTGGAAGTTAAGCTTAGAACAGTGTGGACAATTGGTGATTACACATGTCCCATAAACTATGTGCCAACATAAGATACTCTAGTTAGACAATAGCTAGTAGATCCACATAAGCTACAAGCTCATGGTCCTTACCGTGGCAAGTAGGAAAACACTTTTCGGTGTGAGAGACACCGGATTCCATGATGATAGCTCTCATTGGCTTATATGTTGGTTAAGGCTACTTCCCACAACCAAGTTGTTATGAAATAAGGTTACTTCAAGAAAGTATCTCACACATGTTTAAGATGATTATTATGTGTATTGACAATGTTTTATCAATCATGTTTCATGTTTTAGCTTGGTCATTGCATTTCATGAATGTATCTCATTTAAGTATGTTTTCAAATATTTTATGCATGGCTATCATACTTGATACATATTTTATACTAACACATACTCTTGCCTACATTTTCCCAAATTGTAACATCTCGGATTCAAGAAAGGGCAAAATAGTAGTTTTCAAAAGTTCCTAGTGCCATCCGACGGAGGCCAACCACAGTCGGTGGAGGGAACCATAGATCGTAGGTCTGGTGGATGGATTGGCCATCGAAGGAGGCTTAGAGGACCACGAAAAATGGCCTGGTCCAATGGACTGTCTTTGGGTCCAGGGTACGTGGATTGAGGTTTGTGGGTCATGGTCTCAAAGTCTAGTCTCTCATGAAAATGACAAACGTGCAAAATGGACCGTCGGTCAAAGCCCGTAAGTTGAAGGTCGCCACTTAATTTTAGGGGCAATTGGGTCTTTTCCTAATTATTTTATCCTAATACTATGTCATTTTTTCTATGCCTAAGACTCCTATATAGGTGATTCTAACCCCAAATTAATTAATATACTTGATTTTCTTTAAAATAACCCAAAAGAAGTTGAGTGTCTCCCTCCCAAAGATATTTCTCTCTCTAGAAGTTTGAAAAAGAAGATTCAATCTAGGATTCAAGATCAAGCCTTCATTCTTCAATTGCTTTTGTGCTTTGATAGTAAGGTATGATAGTTTTCATCCATGGATTCCTTCCATTCATGTAGTTCCCAAATTCTCCTATTTTCAAATTTAGAAATCCCCAATTGAGTTAGGGTTTTTCTTCTATGTTGTGGGTTCTCTTGATTATTGATTTAAATGATTGAATTATGATCTATGATGCATGAATTGAGTTAATCTCATGATTATTCCCCATGAACCCATGTAATTCCCATGTTTTCCAAGTTATGATCATTAATGTGGGTTTTTGAGTATGAATGAACAGTTTATGAAATCAAACATGTTTTTATGAGATTTATGTAAATGTATTAAGGATACTTTGAGAGTGAAGTATCAATGATGATATTGTTGTGTTGTATAAAGTATATTCATATACACATGAAAATATGATTGTGTAAGGTTTTCTCACATAGTAAGGATTCTAAGGTAGAAACGTCATCTCAACTTAATGAATAAAATATTAAGAGCTATCCTAATGAAACCTAGCTTGGATTGGTTATTGAATGATACATTTCCATGGATGACTTATGACCTAGCTTGGATTGTCAATATGACATGCCGTTCCATGGATAATGATAGCAACTAAGAAAATGACTATTATGTGGGATTTATGCTTAGCACCAACATGATATTGATATGGAAGCTCTCCCGTCAGTAGAGGTCGGGTTTGTAGAAGCAATATCCTTATCCCTTACTTATGTGCCCCCATAAGATGATTGTCCAGTTAGACATTATCTAGTGGATCCACAATATTTATAAGTTCATGTTCCTTACCTTTACAAGTAGGACAACCCATTTTGGTGTGGGAGACACCAGTGGATCATGTTATAGCTCACATAGTCTTTATGTCGGTTAAGGCTACTTTCCACAATAATAATTAACTAAGGTTACTTTAAGAAGTATCTCACGTGTGTTCAAAGGTTTTTAAGATGTTAGCTTGCATTGACCATGTTTTATGACTTATGTCTTCTATCCCGTTTTATTTCATGTTTTAGTGTGGTCATTGCATGTCATGAAATGTCCTATTTTAGCATGATTTAAATGAATATATGCATGACTATCATACTTGGTACATCTTTTGTACTAACGCATACTCTTTCTTCCATTTCCCCAAATGTAGGGTCTGAAAGTCGAGATTGTTAGTTTCATGGTTAGAGGTTGATTTGCGAGATTTCCAAGCTTGGGTGAGTCCTCATGCTTCGAGGATGGATTTTCATTGTTTTTAGTGTTATTTCTTACTTTTAGTTTTGGATATGATGCATGGTCTAGGCCCATTTTCTTCTATTGTATTAGATGGCTATTGAGACAAATGTTTAGACTTTCGCTTTACTTTCATAAGAACTTTTGGACTAGAAATGTTGTCTTAATTTCCTATGTTCTATTACTTATGTTAGGAGTTCAAAGTGGCTTTTATGGGGCCTCTAGGGGTCCTATATGCCATGTTACATCTAGGGTGCAACCCTAGGTCATGACAAACTTGGTAATAAGAGCATAAGGTTTAGAATGGTCCAAGGATGTCTCATAAGCCACATCAATTAGAGTCTTGCTCATGAGTGTGAAGCGTGCCACATTTATGTATGAGATTCTACAATATGTTTAGGAAAGTCCACTTCATTCATTACTCTAAAGTCGTGCGATAAAGTTTAACTCTATAGGGTCTTTCCCCTAGTTATTATTTGATGCTCTACTGGATATGGTTACTCAAAGAGCTTATGGTAAAAGAAATGTGAGGGAGAATGTGGAACAAGAAGCTCCTCCTCAAGATCCTCAAGCTCCTCAAGCTCAAGTCGACCGTATCGATGAGCAACTGACTAATGCAGAGTTTAAGGCTGATTTTCATGTATTGGCAAAAGCCATGACGGCCCACACCAATAGGGAGTTTGTGGGCCTCGTGAACCCAAATGTGGGTATGGTGGCATCTTGAGTGAGCAACTTAACTATAATGAATTCACCAGAGTTTCATGGTTCTAAGGTGGAGAAAGATTCGCAAGACTTCATTGATGAGATTTACAAGGTGTTGATGATCATAAGAGTGACACCGGTGGAAAAGGAGGAGTTGACAACTTATTAACTTAAGGGTGTTGCTCAAATTTGGTTCAATCAATGGAAAGAATGGAGATCGGAAGATGCGGGTCCTCTCGATTAGGAGAAATTCAATATTGCTTTCCTTGATAGGTTCTTTCCCCTTGAGATGAGGGAGGCAAAGGTGTAACACCCCGTATCCGAAACAGACCAAAAATGCAGATTTTGAGAAGTTGCTGGTGCAACCCACAGTTGCCATCCAACGACCGTAGGTCAGACCACGGCCCATGCTGGTGGTCCGTGGTTCACCACTGCAACCCCTCCCCAAACCCAGCTCAGAAAATTGGCTAAGTCTCCACCCATGGTCCGTAGGTCAGACCACGGTCTGTGCTCCATGTCCATGGATCGAGGCCCTCTTTACCCAGCGTTTGACACAAACAACGGCTGACCAGCATTGACCGTCGTTCGATCCACGGTCCGTAGGTCTGACTGTAGGTGAATGTCAGCAGCCAGTTACAGGAAATTTGTTGATTAGGTCACTTCAAATAGTCATAACTTTTAGCACAAGAGGAATTATGTGTCCCATGACCTATGATATGATCTATAATTGAATCCTCTTTCCAACGCCACCGAGTTTACTAAACTCCGGCGTCCAAGTGAAAAGTTATGCTCATTTTAGTGAAGCCGTGTCGAGCAGACTTGACCTACGACTCCAATCTACGGAGCGTAGATTGACCTACGGCCCGTAGGTCCCGTCCGTCGATCTCTCCGACAGCAGTTAAGTCAGGGGTATTTTGTTCCTTTCCTATTTCGTTGGACCCCTAAGCTACGTCGTTTAGACCCTAAATTATGATGTTTTAGTCAGATTTAGCCTAGAAACATAACTAGAACTTACCTAAGTCAAATCATTAATCAAAACTTAGAAAAATTAGAGCGTCAGAGGAGAAGAGAAGTAACGAACCCTAGTTCAAAAACGTAACAAGGCTCCATCAGTTACCGCCCCGAAATCTAAAGATTTCTCCGTGGAATTCGTCACCAGGTATGTGGAATTTCACTAGTGAGTTCCTTTCACCCATTAGGTCCCTAGTTTTCAGTCAGTTTCTTGATTCCCTTATTATGACTAGACCTAGGGTTTGTTGAATTTTAGAATTATAGGGTTCCTAGCTGTTAAAATGATCTAAAGCAGATTAGTACGTTAATATTAAGTTTAATGCATGAATTCCAGAACCCTAGCTATGTATTTCTTTAGTTCTTGAATTACACATGCTAGGTCAGATATTTCAGTTATTCAGTTATTAATACATCAATATCAATTTCATTGTTGTATTCTCAGTTTGCATGTTTAGTTTGAGCTATCTAGTAACTTATAAAAATTCAGTCATAATGTGTTAATTACTTAATCCATTGGGAGTAGCATAATATCCAGTTGGACTACGGTTTAGCGTACCCATATAGTCCCAGAACTACTAGCCACATAGGTTGTAAGTCCCTTCAATGGGCATCATTTTAGTGATCACGCCAGCATGTCTCTATACCTTTGGTAGGATAATTGGGTCCTCTCGATGGGGCATATACATCGGACTCCACATTTATTTCATGTGGTTTTATTATCAGGTATTACTAGCTCCCACAGTTCAGTCATATTCTATTGCATTGACCATTTATCAGTATATCCAGTATTCAGTTTCAGCATGTTATAAATTGGTCACTACATTCAGTTATCTAAGCATTCAGTATCTATAGCATGTTCAGATTTTATCATTGCTTTTTGTCTCGTGATGTAGCTTCAGGTTCTGAGAATCCAGATCACGCTTAGATCGATTCCCGATCTTCAGTTCAGCAGAATCAGTGGTGAGTCCTTATTCTCCGAGGACAATAGTCATGAGTTTCTTTCCAGTATTTTTAATCCTTTAGTTTCAGTTTTGCTAGACTTAACTGGAGCCTGTCCCATTATTTCTAGTTAGTTAGAGGCTCTTTTCAGACATAGTTAGATTCAACTTAGTATTTGAAGTTATTGAGTTAATGAGTTAATATCTTATTTGTATTAAACTCATCACTTTTAATATATCTCAGTTATAGTACATGGGTATTCCCTATCTTTTCATTTTATTTATGGTTTAGCTTTCGCATCAGTTTATTATCTTTAGTATGCTCATGACCATGTCGGCAGGGTTAGCTCAGGATCACTTGTGGTCCTAGGTCCCGTGTCTGCGACTCGGGGGTAGTCACGGGGAGTGACAAACTTGGTATCAGAGAACTAGGTTTAAGTATTCTAGGATGTCTGAAAAGCTACACTAGGTAGAGTCATTTTCATGGATGTGCAGTGCGCATCACATCTAATTAGAGGGAGGCTATAAAGTGTCTTAGGAAAAATCTTCATTTTCTTGTTACTCTTATCGTGCGTAAGGTATTATCTAATTCTGTTCTAACTCGATGTTCTATGTTTCAGTGATCATGCCTCCTCGTAGAGCTAATGCCAGGAATGCCTATGCCAGGAACGCCAATGCAGCTCCTCCACTCCCTGATCAAGAAGTGTCGATTGAAGAGTACAAGAATGCCATTCAAATGTTGGCTTAAAGTGTGGCCAACCAGAACAATCAGTGGGCCCCAGTTCAGGTAAATTCCAATATTGGGTCAGCTACAGCCAGGGTGCGAGACTTTGTTAGGATGAATCCGCCAGAGTTCTTAGAATCGCAAGTTGGAGAAGATCCACAAAGCTTCATTGATGAGGTTAAGAAGATCTTTGAAGTGATGCAGGTAACTAGGAATGATCAGATTGAGTTAGCATCTTACCAACTAAAAGATGTAGCTCATATCTGGTATACTCAGTGGAAGGAGAATAGGGGTACAGATGCAGCTCCTATTACTTGGGATTGCTTCAGCGAAACCTTTCTGGATAGGTTTTTCCCCATAGAGTTGAGAGAAGCAAGGGCCCAAGAATTTATGATCTTAAGGCAGGGTAACATGATGGTCCAAGAGGATGGGCTCAAGTTTAACCAACTCTCAAGGTATGCTCCTCACATGGTTTCTAATTCCAGGGCTCAAATGAATAAGTTTCTATATGGAGTGTCAGACTTAGTGAAAACATAGTGCAGGAATGTTATGTTGTTAGGAGACATGAACATCTCTAAGCTCATGACTCATGCTCAGCAGGTTGAGGGTGATAAGCTTATTGAATAGGCTAAGGAAACTAAGAAAGTAAGAACAGGTAACTATGAGTATTCCCCACATATATCGGGTGGTGGAAATCGCTCGTAGATTTAGCAGAAGTCTTCAACTCCAGTCCATTCATCAACTAGTGTTCCATCCCCCAGGTTCTGTAATGATCAAAAAGCTAGGGCGTTTGGCTCTAAGTCTCAATGTAGTGTTTCAAGCATCAAGACATACCCAACATGCCCGAAATGTAGTAAGAATCATCCGAGTGAATGCCTTGCAGGTAAGGAAGGATGCTATGCGTGTGGTCAGTCTGGTCATAGATTGAAGGATTGTCCATATAGACAGGGTCAAGGAGGAAATAATGGTAGAGCTCAGTCTACAACTTAAGCAGCACCAACAGGTCGCCCAACTCAGCAGGGTAACTCTTCTGGTAAAAGTGGCGGACAGCACCAAAACAGGCTCTATGCTATTTAAGCTCGTCAAGATTAGAAAGATTCTCCTGATGTAGTCACTGGTACGTTACGAGTTTTTGATCTTGATGTTTATGCTTTATTAGATCTAGGGGCTAGTCTTTCTTTCGTAACTCCTTATATATGAGTCTAATTCAGTGTTATTCCAGAAACTCTCCGAGATCCTTTCTTAGTCTCTACTTCAGTCGGTGACCCAGTTATAGCTAGACGGGTATACAGAAATTGCCCTGTTACAGTCTCTTAGAAAGTCACCTCAGCAGAACCTGTAGTGTTAGAAATGGTAGACTTCGATGTCATTCTAGGCATGGATTATTACATTCCTGTTATGCCTCAGTTGATCGTAGAACAAGGATTGTTCGTTTTCAGTTTCCAGACGAACCAATCTTAGAATTGAAGGGTAGTAGCTTAGCGCCTATGGGTCAATTCATTTCTTACCTAAGGCCAGCAAGATGATCTCTAAGGGTTATCTCTATCATCTAGTTTGGGTTAAGGATTCAAGCTGCGAAGCCCCAACTCTTGAGTCAGTTCTTGTGGTTATCATCAACTTAAAGTCAGAGATAGTGACATTCCGAAGACAACCTTCAGAACTCAATATGGTCATTACGAATTTGTAGTCATGTCATTTGGACTAACCAATGCTCCTGCAGGTTTCATGGATTTGATGAACAGAGTATTCAAGCAGTACCTGGACTTGTTCGTTATCGTCTTTATTGATGATATTCTCGTTTACTCTAGGAATGAGGCAGAACATGCGAGTTATTTGAGAGTTGTTCTGCAAACTCTCAAAGATCGCTAGTTATTTGCAAAATTTAACAAGTGCGAGTTTTTGTTACAATTAGTTGCTTTCCTTAGGCATATTGTGTCTTGGGAAGGAATTCGAGTAGATTCCCAAAAGATAGAAGAAGTGAAATAATGGGCCAGACCTACCTCTGCTACAGATATAAGAAGTTTCTTGGGTCTAGAGGGCTATTACAGACGGTTCATGGAAGGATTTTCATCCGTAGTCTCACCATTGACTAGGTTGACTCAGAAGATGGTTAAGTTTTAATGGAAGATGATTGTGAGAAAAGCTTCACAAAATTGAAAACTAGGTTGACTACATCTCCAGTCTTGACTCTACCAGAGGGTTCAACTGGTTATGTGATCAATTGTGACGCATCCAGGGTCGGCCTAGGTTGTGTGTTGATGCAGTGAGTAAGGTTATAGCTTATGCTTCTAGACAACTTAAGGTGCATGAGAAGAATTATCCAACTCATGACCTCGAGCTTGCAGCAGTGTTATTTGCAGTCAAGATTTGGAGACACTACTTGTATGGTGTTCATGTAGATGTGTTCAGAGACCATAAGAGCCTCCAATATGCATTCACCAAGAAAGAGTTGAATATTCGCCAGATAAGGTGGCTTGAGTTCCTCAAAGATTATGATATGACCGTGCATTACCATTCAAGTAAGGCAAATGTCATAGCAGATGCTCTTAGCATATTATCTATGGGTAGTGTAGCACATGTTGAGGAGGAAAGAAAAGAGCTAGAAAGGGATGTTCATAGACTTTCTCACCTAGGAGTTCGCCTTATCAGCATATCAGATGGTTGTGTAACGGTTCAGAATGGGGCAGAATCTTCTTTTGTAGTGGAAGTTTAGGAAATACAAGACAGTGATCCGATATTACTTGAACTAAAGGGTGCAGTTCATCAACAGAGAGTTGAGGTATTCTCCCAAGGAGGAGATGGGGTGCTTCACTATCAGGGTCAATTATGTGTTCCTGATGTGGGCGAGTTGAGACAACATATTCTTGCAGAAGCCCATAATTCCAGATATTTTATTTATCCAGCTACCACTAAGATGTACCGCTAAATGTGGAAAGTCTATTGGTGGAATGGTATGGAAAGAGATATAGTTGATTTTGTGGCGAAGTGCCACAATTGCCAGCAAGTCAAGGTAGAACATCAGAAACCAGGAGGAATGACTCAAAAGATTGACATCCCTACTTGGAAGTGGGAAGTGATCAACATGGACTTCATCATAGGTTTACCTCGTACTCGCAGACAGCATGACTCCATTTGGGTGATTGTTGATAGGGTTACTAAGTCTTCTCGCTTTTTGGCGGTCAAGACTACAGATTCGGCGGAGGATTACGCCAAGATTTACATTAACGAGATTGTGAGGTTGTATGGGGTTCCTTTGTCTATCATCTCATATAGAGGTCCTCAGTTTACCTCTCATTTCTGGAAGTCATTTCAGAAAGGTCTTGGTTCTCAGGTTAATCTTAGCACAACATTTCATCCGCATTCGGATGGTTAGGTAGAGCGTACCATTCAGACCTTAGAGGACATGTTGAGAGCTTGTGTGATCAACTTCCAGGGTAGTTAGGATGATCACCTTCCTCTTATTGAGTTTGCCTACAACAATAGTTAGCATTCCAGTATTCAGATGGCCCCTTATGAGGCATTGTATGGGCATAGATGTAGATCTCCTGTGGGTTGGTTTGAAGTAGGTGAAGCAGCCTTGATAGGGCCAGATTCAGTCCATTATGCTATGGAGAAAGTGTAACTAATCAGAGACTTAAGACAGCCCAGAGTCGCCAGAAGTCTTACGTAGATGTAAGGAGAAGGGAACTAGAGTTACAAGTTGATGATTGGGTTTCCCTGAAGGTCTCACCTATGAAGAGGGTGATCAGGTTTGGCAAGAAAGGGAAGCTCAGTCCCAGATATGTAGGGCCTTACCGGATCTCAAAAAGGATTGGTAAAGTGGCTAATAAGTTAGAGTTGCCAGTAGATTTGGTAGCAGTGCATCCAGTCTTTCACATTTCACTTTTGAAGAAGTGTGTGGGTGATCCAGCATCCGTAGTGCCATTAGAGACTGTGGTTGTAAAAGATAGCCTTTCTTATGAGGATGTACCAGTTGAGATTCTTGATCGTCAAGTTAGAAGGTTAAGAAATAAAGAAGTTTCTTCAATCAAGGTTTGGTGGAGGAGTTAGTCCGTAAATGGAGCTACTTGGGAAGCAGAAACGGTCATGAAAGCCAAGTATCCTCACCTCTTTCCTCCCGATTCCACTCCAACTTGAGTTAATAGCTCCTCTTCAGTTTTTCAGTCATTCATGCATAAATTGAGTCTTAGAATCATGTTCCTTCAGTTTGTACTTGCATTTTTAGCATATTTGTATGTTCTTGGAACTCAGTTCAGTTATAAATTCAGTTCTCAGTGTTTAGTGGTAGGGATTGCAGGTATCTCCCTCTATTTCAGCTAGTTTAGTCTTCATTGGAGGAAGAATGGCCCCAGGGGGAGATAATGTAACACCCCGTATCCGAAACAGACAAAAAATGTAGATTTTGAGAAATTGCAGGTGCAACCCACGGTTGCCATCCACGGACCGTAGGTCAGACCATGGCCCTTGCTGGTGGTCTGTGGTTCACCACTGCAACCCCTCCCCAAAACCAGCTTAAAAAATTGGCTAAGTCTCAACCCATGGATGGACCCACGGTCCGTAGGTCAGACCATGGTCTGTGGTCTGTGTCTGTGGATCGAGGACCCCTTTACCTAGCCTCTGACGCAAACGACGACCAACCAACATGGACCGTTGTTCGATCCACGGTCTGTCGGTTTGACCGTAGGTGAGGGTGAGCAGCTAGTTAGAAGAATTTTTTTGATTGGGTCAACTTCAAATAGTCATAACTCTTAGCACAAAAAGAATTATGTGTCTCATGACCTATGATATGATAGATACTTGAATTCTCTTTCAAACGCTAGTGAGTTACCTAAAATCCGACCTCCGAGTAAAAAGTTATGCTCATTTTAGTGAAGCCCTGTCGAGTAGACATGACCTACGACTCCAATCTACGGATCGTAGATTGACCTACCGCCCATAGGTCCATTCCGTCAATCACTCAGACATCAGTTAAGTCAGGGGTCTTTTGGTCCTTTCCTATTTCGTTGGACTCCTAAGCTATGTCGCTTAGACCCTAAATTATGAGGTTTTAGTCAGTTTAAGCCTAGAAACATAACTAGAACTTACCTAAGTCAAATCATTAATCAAAACTTAGAAAAATTAGAGCGTAAGAGGCAAAGGGAAGTAAAGAACTATAGTTCAAGAACGTAGCAAGGGACCATCAGTTCCAGCAAATCTAAAGATTTCTCCATGGAATTCGTCACCAGGTATTTGGGATTTCACTAGTGGGTTCCTTTCACCCATTAGGTCCCTAGTTTCAGTCAATCTCTTGATTCCCTTATTATGACTAGACCTAGGGTTTCTTGAATGTTAGAATTGTTGGGTTCCTAACTGTTAGAATGATCCAAATCAGATTAGTACGTTATTATTCAATTTCATGCATGAATTCCAGAACCCTAGCTATGTATTTCGTTAGTTCTTGAATTACACATGCTAGGTCAATTATTTCAGTTATTCAGTTATACATGCCTCAGCTATTAATGCATCAATATCAGCTTAATTGTTGCATTATCAGTTTGCATGTTCAATTTGAGCTATCCAGTAATTCAGTCATAATGTGTTAATGTGTTAATTACTTAATCCATTGGGAGTAGCATAATACCAAGTTGGACTACGGTTCAACGTACCCATATAGTTCCAAAACTACTAACCACGTAGGTTGTAAGTCCCCTCTATGGGCATCATTTCTGTGATCACGCCAGCATGCTTCTATACCTCTAGCAGGGTGTATTGGGTCTTCTCGATGGGGCGTATACATCGAACTCCACATTTAGCTCATGTGGTTTTATTATCGGTTATTAGTAGCTCCCACAGTTCAGTTAGATTTTATTGCATTGACCATTTATCAGTATATCCAATATTCAGTTTCAGCCTGTTATAAATTGGTCACTGCATTCAGTTATCTCAGCATTCAGTATTTATATCATGTTCAGAGTATATCATTGCTTATTTGCATTGTTTAGGTGTATGTTATTTCAGCTGTATTCTATCCTGCATGCTCAGTACCTTTCAAGTACTTACGCATACTCTGTGCTACATCTTCTCATGATGTAGGTTTAAGTTCTCAGCATCCAGATCATGCTTTGATTGGTTCCCGATCTTCAGTTCAACAGAATCAGTGGTGACTCCTCATTCTCCGAGGACAATAGTCATGAGTTTCTTTTCTTTATTTTTAGTCCTTTAGTTTCAGTTTTGCTAGAATTAGTTGGGGCCTGTCCGAGCATTTCTAGTCAATTAGAGGTTATTTTCAGACATAGTTAGATTCAGCTTAGTATTGAGTTAATATCTTCTTTTCATTAAACTCATTAGTTTTCATATATCTCAGTTATAGTATATGGGTATTCCCCATCTCTTCATTTTATTTATGATTTATCTTTCGCATCAATTTATTATCTTTAGTATGGTCATTATCATGCCAGCAGGGTTAGCTTGGGATCACTTGTGGTCGTAGGTCCCGTGTCCGCGTCTCAGGGGAGTCTCGGGGGTGACAAAAGGTGCTTGAATTTATCAATCTTTGTCAAGGAAGTATGAGTTTGAAGGAATATTCTTTGAAGTTCACACAACTATCTAGTTATGCTCTCACCATGATTGTCGATCCTAGGGCAAGGATAAGTAAGTTCATTTCGGGTGTTTATGAAATAATGGTTAAAGAATGCCATATGGGAATGCTCATTAATGACATAGACATCTCTAGGCTCATGGTACATGCTCAACCGATCGAAGAGAAAAAACTTAAGGAAAGGTCTAGGGAGGCAAGGACGTCTAAGACCAGTGATGGTAATTTCTCTTATTCAAGGTCCGATGGACATGGTCGTTCTAAGATTCGACAAAGGTTTTCCCGCCAAGGTTCCTCCAATTCTCCCTCTAAGTTCAACAAAGTTAGGATGCCAAAACCTAAGCCCCAATGAGGGAATGGTAGTGGATCTCTATTGCCTATGTCTACTTGTGGTAAATGTTGAAGGAAGCACGAAGGTAAGTTTCTAGCCGGCATGGATGGTTGCTTCGGTTGTGGTAAAAGTGGTCATAATATGAGATATTGCACAATGCTTACAACTGAGGGAAGAGAGGTCAAGCAAGTCTTCCTAGTGGTTCGGGTTCCAATGCTCCCAAGAAAAATAGTTATATGCACATCAGACTCGTGGTGAACAAGAGGGTTCTCCCGATGTGGTTACCGGTATGTTGAAAGTTTTCCAAGTTGATTTTTATGCTTTACTTGATCCTGGACTACTTTATCTTTTGTGACATCATATGTGGCTAGGAGGTTTGATGTTCTTCCGAATGTGTTATTAGATCCCATTTCTATCTCTACTCTAGTTGGTGATTCTTTTGTGGCTAAGTGGGTCGATAGAAAGTGTCCCGTTTCCTTTTCCCGTAGAGTTACTTTTGTTGACTTGGTAGAGCTTGATATTTTGGATTTTGATTTTATCATCAGTATAAATTAGTTGCATTCTTGTTATTCTTCTGTTGATTGTAGAACCCGTGTAGTCAATTTTCAGTTTCCGAATGAGCCTGTACTAGAATGGAACGGGAGAAATTATATGCCTAAGGGTCAGTTTCTCTTGTCTTAAATCTAGAAAGATTATTTCTAAGGGTTCCGTTTACCATCTAGTTAGGGTGAGGGATGTGCATTTTGAAACCCCTACTCTTTAATCAGTCTATGCTGTTAATATGTTCCTAGTTGATATACACGGTATTCCTCCCGAAAGGGAAATAGACTTCGGTATTGACCTTCTCCCAGATACGCAACCTATCTCTATTCCTCCCTACCGAATGGCTCCGGTAGAACTAAAGGAGTTGAAAGAACAATTCAATAATTTGTTGGAAAATGGTTTCATCCGACCAAGTATCTCTCCATGGGGTGTTCCAGTCTTGCTTGTTAAAAAGAAGGATGGTTCTCTTCGTATGTGTATAGACTAGTAACTAGTTGAATAAGGTTAGAATTAAGAATAAGTTTCCTCTCCTAAGGATAGATGATTTATTTAACCAACATCCAGGAGAGAGTTACTTCACTAAGAATGACCTTCAGTCAGGTTATCATCAATTGAGGGTGAAGGAAAATAATATTCCAAAAATGGCTTTTAAAACCCGATATGGTCATTTTGAATTTTTGGTGATGTGTTTTGGTTTGACTAATGCTTCAGCCGCTTTTGTGGAGTTTATGAATAGGGTGTTTAGACAATACCTTGACATGTTTGTTATTGTGATTATATTAATCTATTCAGGAAGTGAGGACGATCACATGAATCATGAGAGGATTGTGTTGCAAGTTCTCACGGACCACAACTTTTGACCTAATGATTTCCTCATGATTTACTCTTTTGGTGTCATGTGTCTTAGATATTCCCAAGATTTCCTAATTTATGCATTTTCATGAAAAAGCTTAAGTTTTGAGAAAATGAGTCAATTTGATTGATTTCAACATGTTTATGTGAATTTGAGTATGAATTGCATATAGACTACATGATATGATGTTTTGAACATGCTTTATGTTGGAGTTGATGTTTCCTCCTCGGATATTTGCACTTATGTGATTGCATGCATCTGGGTTGTTAGGTTAAGTTCCTACCTTCCTTATGATGTCATGAATCTCATTCGAGGACGAATGATCCGAATGTGAAAATAATGGAACACCTCAGATTCGAGAAAGGGAAAAATAGCAGTTTTCAAAAGTTCCTGGTGCCATACGATAGAGGCCAACAATGGCCCATTGAAGGAACCATAGACCGTAGGTCTGGTCTATGGATTGGCAACCCAAAGAAGCTTAGAGGACCACAAACCACGACCTGGACCAACTGACATTCGTTGGGTCCACAGTCCGTGGATCATGGTTTCAAAGTCCAGTCTGTGATGAAGACAATAGATGCAGGACGGACCATCGGTCAAACCACGATCAGTCGGTCAAGACCCGTAGGTCGAAGGTCGGCTATTATTTTTAGGGGCAGTTGGGTTTTTTACTAATTATTTTAACCTAATATTATGTCATTTTGTTTATGCCTAAGACACCTATATAAGTGATTTTAACCCCAAATCAATTCATTGACTCCGTTCTGTTCAAATTCACGCAAAAAAAGAAGTTTAGTCTTTCCCTCCCAAAGATATTTTTCTCTCTAGAAGATTGAAGAAGAAAATTCAATCTAGGATATAAGATCAACCTTTCATTTTTCAATTGCTTTTGGGATTTGATAGTAAGGTATGACAATTTTTATCCATAGATTCCTTCCATTCATGGAGTTCCCAAATTCTCCTATTTTTAAAGTTAGAAATCCCCAATTGAGTTAGGGTTTTTCTTGTATTATCTGGGTTCTCTTGTGTCACGACCAAGGGGTAACCCCAGATGTAACATGGCGCATAGAACCCCGAAGGACTCCATATAATCCATTTAGCTCTCATAACACAAGAAATAGAACAATAAGAGTAAAACAATAGTCCAAGTCCAAAACATTATATAAAAGAAAAGGAGAAGTCTAAAACACTTGTCTCATCATAGCCATCTCATACAATAGAATGAAATTGGGCCTAGCCCATACATCATGTCCAGAAGAGAAATACATGAAAGAAACTAAAAAAAACAATAAACTCCATCCTAGAAGCATGGGGAATCACCAAAGCTCAAAAATATCTCAAATCAACCACTAGCCACGATATGTTTTACTTCGCCTTTTGTTCCAGTGTGCTGAGCCTTGATGGAAATGATCAAGTCGGTGGAAAAAGGGAGTATTCGGTGTATCGCTAAGAAAGTCTGCGAAGCAGTACCATGTCGCCCAATGATCCAGAGCACGACGATGCTGAGGGATGGTGCAAGACGGTGGTGAACTACACCAAAAGGCGAATGGCCGAGTTGATCGGGAATTCCGACTAACGACACCGAATGATCCGCTGCAGTACAAATCTGTGAAAACTATAAATACTAGTTAGAGTCGAACAATTATTATAATTTTCATTTAGAATAGTACCTTTTGATATTTTTGCTCTAAGTTTGAGAGGGTTTTAAAGGCTTGAAGATCGAAAGGGTTTCATCTTCCAGATTTGGATTTGGGTCTCTTGGACTCTTCAAATTTTGGCCTGATGACTTAAATCTTCATACCCAGTTGAATGCCAGCTCAATTTGGTATAAATTTCTATCTCTTATACATGTGTGACTAAAAACCTTAATTCTTAGGTTATGATTTAGCGAATATGGATTAAGATAATTGTTGGGTCTTGCTTGCTGATAGTTTAATTGTTGTTTAATTGTGATTTCATTTAGTAGTTTTGGATGAATTTAATGAAATTGTAGTTGCAATATAGCTTTATTTATTTGTTTTCGGCTTGCTTGAGAGAGAGGTCGTAAAAGTATAACTAATAAATTGATGGCCGATGGGAGTAGGCCGACATGAGGTTCAGCTCGAGAGAGTGAATCCTAGTCTCATTCCCACACACTCAGATCGAGATAGTGAGTTAGTTAAGGCGTAGTCTAGTCTTCACGCCGTAAGTGGGTGACCAAGAGGATCGCATTTGAAATGGGGTAAGTTTCTCGAGAGTGAGCTTATCCCCCTTAAAGTTTAGCCTAGTCACAATTACTCTATGAATCTTCTATTGAAAGTATGTACCCAAAAATCTAGCTTAACCCGTATTACCACACATCCCCAGGATCCCCTCTCATTACTTTGAAATCCTTGTTTATTTTGATGTTGTTACCTAACTTGTTACAAAACCCCAGTGTTAATTTACACTGTTGTGTTCCCCTTTAATTTACAATATCTTTAATCATTAATGTCTTTAGTTATGACTAGTTAGAACTAAATTTTAGTTTTCTATTAATTATGAAAACCACTCTCTTTGGAACGATCCCAACTTTGGTTGGGTTACCAAACTACTATACGATCGTAGACACTTGCATTGGAAGTTGTGTCTTTATTACACAAACATCAAAATGGCGTCGCTGCCAGGGAGTGGTGTTACTTGAGAACTCTTAGATTAATATATTTTTTGTTTTTCATAGTTACAGTTTCACTAACTTAATTTTCAGTTTTTATTTTTCTTGTTTGTGTTAAAATGATGAAAGCGAGTGTGGCGAGCAATGCTCGAGAGCTAATGGAATTTCCTCTGTTGGAGGTAATGATGTTTCGAGAGAGTATCCTTACCTTCAAGCAATTGGAAGGTGAACAGATCCACAAGTCATGGGAAAGATTTAATGAATTGATTACTCAATGTCCAACCCATGACATTCCCGACGTAATCCTCCTCGACTGCTTCTACAGAAGTCTTGAGCTTGGAAACAAGAGATTGGTCAACCAACTTATTCCGGGAGGCATCGCAAAGCAGCCATATGTGATAGCATCACAAGTGCTTAATCATATGGTTGAAACAAACCAAACAGTGGAAAAGGATTTCATATCGGCTTCCCTATTGACTTAAATGGACGAGCTAGACAAAAAGATGATGAAGATTGAAGTCCAGTGCAAGAAGAAGGGAAAGTATATACCTCCCCATGAGCGACAAAGTTCAAAGGAGAATGAGGTTGAACGCCTTGAGGAAATGATCTGAATCATTCTCAACAAGGTGACTGAGTAAGATAGACAGCTGGAAGAAATGGAGGAAAGCATTGAAGGGATGAAGGGAATAATTTGGTCTCATTCCAAGGCCGTCTAGTAGCTCGAGAACCTCATGGGTCACACATTTCCTGATCCACAATCGCAACAAAACAAGAGAGTCTAAGTGTTGACTTGTGTCGTGCCACGACGTTAACTAGGGCGTTGTTTGGGAGGTAACCCAAAACCCTATTTAATGCTTTAGGTTTTTTATAAAAATAATGGTGTGTTGATTGCGTAGGCGGAAGTGTGAAGATTGAATGAGAAGAAAATATTGGCGAACTAAAGGCTTTAGTCCACACGTCGCCGATTGGTTCGGCGACTCTAACCTAGACAACCATTAGGCCCAAAACAAATTCATATTGTGGTCTATAAAACTCAACGATCAAGAAGCTATTGGCGAGTCGCCAACCATATCGGCGATAGCGATAAACACCACCGTTTGGACCTCACGTTGACTGAAGATCCTACAAAGCTCGGCGAGTCAAGTGCTCAGTCTGCGAATCACCAAGAGGTTCAGTGATCGAAACTAATATCGCCGAATGGAAAAAAATTGGATGGTCCTACAACCAAAGGTTTAAAAAAAATTCAACTTCATTTCCGTCCCTCACTTTTTCACCTTCCCAAACTCACACATGCACTCTCGTTTTATATTAACACTATTTCTCAGAGTATTTTTGTTGATTGATTTGTGCTTCAAGTCAGATTACAGTGTTTCGTAGCATCTCAATATGCAGTTGATCAGCACAGAAGGTTAGCTTCCTTAACCCCGTGATTGTTTTGTAAAAGTTGTGCTCATTTGCAAATATTTTAAACTTGTTGAAATCTGCTGAACCTTCCTGATTGGGTTTAATTGTTTATGTGTCAATTTTTCATCTATAACCTCGCCTTTATTGCCTAAGCTGTGAAATCTTGTTCTCCAATGCATCGAGTGGAGTTAATGTGTGATGAGTGGTCGAATTTCTGCTTTTTGTGCTTAAATTGCATTTTCGGGGGTTGCGGGGCTGATTTTGAGAACTTGGGTCAAAAGTAGGCACTTTGGGTCATTCGGTGAGCTGTGACGAGCTCGCCGAACTACTCCGCATTTCGCCTAATTACCCTATCTCCCGCTTATTATCATGCTTTATTTGTTGTGGCGTCTGTAACTTTCAGCGAGAAGCATGAGGTAGCCAAGAGCACTTGGCAACTCGCCGAAAGACTTCTTGTTCACCCTTTGTCTGCATCCCTAACTCCTTCTACACTGTGACCTTCGGCGGATTGTTTGTGGCTTGCCGAAGGTATTAGGCGGCACGCCGAATGGACTATCTAGTCTCTCTGCAACTGAATGTCTTTCATTTGGTTATCAAATATGTTCTAACATTATCTCAAGACTTTGCAGACATGGCCAGACCAAAAGTTGCAGGAAAAAACATGCCACCCAGACACATAAGACCACAAGAGTTTAGAAGAACTACAAGGAGCGAGAATAAGACAGCCAGTTCAAGGAGGAGGATGCCCATTGACCCTAATGTCCCTTCGTGGGCTCGAGAGTTCAGCATTGCGATACACGCCTTTGTGGCAGCTCACGAGTTGGACAATCTGATCGAGGCCAATATCGTTGTAGAAGCTAAAGCTGAATGAAAAGAAAAACAGAACCAGAAGTAGAATGATAACGCTTCAGGCGCTGATGCCCAGGCAGATGGAGCGACTGCTTAGACAGGATCCCTTCTTTACCTCCCTCTCTGTCTTTCTTTAATTATCATTATGGATATTTTGTCATGTGCATCTGAGGACAAATGCTTTTAATTGTGGTGGGGTGAGGCCCACCCTTGTATGCTACTCGTGTTGGTGTTTTGTTTATATTCGGGTTTTGCGCTTATATTGTGACATTACTGCTTTATGTGGATGTTTGAGCTTGTAGCTCCTTTTATTTTTAATTGAAAAATGATTTTTACCCTTCCGAAATTGTTTTGAAAATTTTTGCCACCTCTTCTGATTGAAAGTGACTGTTCATAGGCAAATTTGAGTCTCGTTTTCGATCAATACTGATGACTTAAATAGTGCCTGCAATAAAACGAACATGACTATGCGGCTACGATGAGACCAATGAAGTAGCATAGACAATATGTGAACTCTTTGCATCTCGATGTGATTAGCCATTAATCAAATCGATTTTCCTGTGGTGACCATTGCACACTAGAAAAAGTGTGGAGTCTTGTTTGAATTTCGTGTCGATGCCTTGTGTGATTAGCCTACTTTGAACCATGCATGAATACACCTAGAATTTGCCCTGTTAGTCCGGGCGACTACGTAAGGCTTTCTCTTGACAAGATCTTAGGCAACTTTGAAGAGGGTGAGCCAACTTGACAGATACCTCTTTTGTGGCCTACCTTTTGAGTGTCTGACCCTCTCTTGAACACCCCTTGAACCTTTACCTTCTTTGGAAGAAACTTGATGAAAACTAGACCTTTCTTAATCCATTACCGTTAATCCTCTTGATTTGTGGTTTAATGAATAGACAACTTAGGCAAAATTCCTAAGTTGGGGGTGTGGTGAAAAGAAAACGGAAAGTCAAGAAGTGCAAGGAAAGTTTTCATTAACCGATGGTGTTGAGAAAAATGGAACCCCTCCATATAGAAAAGAGAAAGAGAAAAAGAAAAGAAAAGAATGAAAAAGAATGTTGCAGAATAAAGTGCAAAAGAAAGGGGGTTTCCAACACACTATGGGAAAGTGAATAATAGGATGATTTATGAGCACTAAAGAAAATGTTGAAGGAAGAGGTAAGGAAGTGTTGTGAGCACCACAATTCATGAGGATGAAAGCCACTAAGCCTAAATGATCATACATTTGCACTCAACCCCATTACAAGCCTTAAAAATACCTTTTTGATCTTTAAAAAGCTTAAACAAATGTCGATAGGAAAATACGGGCAAACATATGGGTGAAAGCATGCATTGTGTTCTTCTTTTTGAGTGTGAGCATTGCATCTGCTTCCCGAACCTTAAATGATTATACATCATGTTTGTGAGAGTGGAATCATCCTTTGTATGTGACGACATTCAAATACTATTGTTGAGCTTGAACTTGCATTTGAAGCAAGTATTGCAAGCTTGAGAATCTTTGCTAATGGTGTGTCACAACTTGAATCTTTGGGTACACAATTGATCCTTCCATAAGTAAATTGTGTCTTGTTGTGTACATTCATTATTGAATCTTCTGTAACACTATTTGAGACATCCTTATTGAACTGCTGAACTCGAGTTTTACTTGAGGACAAGCAAAAATTTAAGTTGGGGGTGTTGATGAGTACACAGATAAGAATCATTTAGGGCTATATTTTAATAGGAATAGTGTCCTCAAATGCTTGTTTTGTCCCAATTACTGATGAATCACTTTGAGTTTCAGGTATTTTGAGTTTGAGGCAAAGCATGGACACAACTTGGCAAAAAGGAGCAAAAGGCTGAAAAGAACGAAGAAATGAAGGTTTGATGATCGCTGAGTCCACTTGGTGACTCGCCGATAGGTTTTACTTCCTCTTTTGTTCAAGTGTGAGGAGCCCTGAAGAAAACGGTCAAGTCGGTGAAAAAATGAGCAGTCGACGCATCACCGAGAAAGTCCGCGAAGCAATACCATGTCGCCCAATGACCCAGAGCACACCAATGCTGAAGGTTGGTGCAAATCGGCGGTGAACTACACCAAAAGGCGAATCGCCGAGTTGATCGGCGATTTCGACTAATGACGCCGAATGATCCGTTGCAGCACAAATCTATGAAAACTATAAATACTAGTTGCAGTTGTACTTTTAAGAGTCGAACAATTATTATAATTTCATTCAGAATAGTACTTTTTGATATTTTTGCCCTAAGTTTGATAGGGTTTTGAACACTTGAAGATCCAAAGGATTTCATCTTCAAGATTTGGATTTGGGTCTCTTAGATTGTTCAAATTTTGGCATGTATCAAGATTTAAATCTCCATACCCAGTTGAATCCGAGCTGAATTTGGTATAAATTAAATCTCTTATACATGTGTGGCTAAAACCCCTAATTCTTGGGGTGTGATTTAGCGAATATGGGTTAAGATTATTGTTTGGTCTTGCTTGCTGATAGTTTAATCGTTGTTTAATTGTGATTTCGTTTAGTAGTTGTGGATGAATTTAATGAATTTGTAGTTGCAAATACAAGTTTATTTATGTATTTTCGGCTTGCTCGAAAGAGAGGTCATAAAACTAAAACTACTAAAATGATGGCCCGTGGGAGTGGGTCGACATAAAGTTCAGCTTGAGAGGATGAATCCTAGTCCCATTCCCACACACTCAGCTCGAGAGAGTGAGTGGGTTAAGGCGTAGGCTGGTCTTCATGCGGCAAGTGGGTGTCCGAGAGGAACGCATTTGAAATGGGGTTAGTTGCTCGAGGGAGAGCTTATCCCCTTTAATATTTAGCCTAGTCACAATTACTCTATGAATCTTCTATCGAAAACTTGTACCCAATAATCTAGTTTAGCCTGTATTCCCGTCACATCCCAAGGATCCCCTCTCATTACTTAG
This sequence comes from Solanum bukasovii, assembly GCA_029582585.1. Taxonomy (NCBI): domain Eukaryota; kingdom Viridiplantae; phylum Streptophyta; class Magnoliopsida; order Solanales; family Solanaceae; genus Solanum; species Solanum bukasovii. The sequence continues at coordinate 3,618 of JAJOOI010031853.1, read as the reverse complement.
AAATCCTTGTTTATTTTGTTGTTTTTACCTTAATTGTGACAAAACCCCATTGTCAATTGACATTCTTGTGTCCCCCTTTAAATTACAATGTTTTTAATCGTTAATGTCTTTAGCTACGACTAGTTAGAACTAAATTATATTTTTCTATTAATTCTCGAAACCACTCTCCTGGGAACGATCACAACCCTTGGTTGTATTACTAAACTATTGTACCATCGTAGACACTTGCATCGAAAGTTGTGTATTGATTACGCAAACATCAACTACGAAAGAATAGTACCCTATTAAGCTAGATCAAGCTACCAAAGAATAGTCACCATATTGGACTAGTCAAGCTACCAAAGGAATAGCACCATACTAGGCTAGACAATGCTACCATGAAATGGTTTGGCCTAACCAAGACATGCTATCATGCAAGTGTTCTATAGCAAGCTAACTTTAGGGAGGGTATGATCTCTCAATCCAAGGCTACCATGAAATGGTCTTGACCTAACCAAGTCAAGCTACCATGCGATCATTCTATAATGCTAGTGCAAGCTACCCTTAGGAAGAGTATGATTTCTCAATCCTAAGCTACCATGAAAACTACTAACTCAAGCTACCAAGCTTGGTCTTGTTTTACCAAGTCAAGCTATTCATGAAGGGATTTTTATATCACAACTTCAAGCTATTTTAGTCTAACATGTTTGATTCATTTTAGGTGAGCAAACCTACTTAGATTATCACCTATTTTCTTATATCTTCTTCCTAGATTAGAAAATATTATCTTTATTTTTAATCCGTCATAGTTTTCATATGTTTTTTCATCTATTGCGTATTCTTCTTTATTCATTTATAAGTTGTGTTGTAGTGTATATTCTAGGCTTTCTATTTGTTTTTGTAGATATAAAATAGTTTTCCTCTGTGCTGTTATAGATTTTTTACAAATTCCTGCAAATATGTTACTATTAAGTCTATTTTGCCTATGTCTCAATTCACCTAGAATCATTCTATGTGATAAGACCTTTCACATTCTACATTCATGCATTCATATGTTTACAAAGTAGGTCATGTGGGCAAAATCCTTCCACAACAACTCTATATATTAGTGTACAAATTTCATGCAAGCTATCTCATCATATTAGACTTACTCTAAAAGCCCTAAAATACATCATTCACCATATTAGCTTTACATTCAAAGCCCTAGTGATCAATGTTCATGACTACAAGACTTACTCTTAAAGCTTTACTTCTTACTATCATCATACATATCTAGATTACAAGACATTCTAGTCATAAGCTTCATCTTTAAGCAATTCTAGTCATAATTCATTATATAGCCCCAATTTTAATCATTATTATTCATGATCCATCATATATACTTTATTCTAATTCAATTCATGTTCACATGCTTCTATTCTTGAGAAATTACTATAGATCTCATCAATTCTAGAAGATCGCCTACGAATCCTCAATTTCACTTCACAAGGCATAAACCCACACTCTTCAATTTCATCAATCAGACTATGGTTAACCATGGAAAACATATAATTTCATCACAATATCATGATTCACTACTAATTCAATCATAAACAATCAATATTCACTCAATTTGATCAACATCCATCATTGCCCACAACATTGAAGAAACCCTAACTTGAATTGGGGATTTTCTTCATCAAATTGGGGAATTCTAGGGGGCTCCATTAATGGAAGAATCCATGGATGAATAAGCTAAAATACCTTGGATACAAAGCCTCTCAAAGCTTGCAACAATGGAGTCTTGTTCTTGACCTAGGCTTCAAGCTATATCTTCTTCGTCAAGTTTTAGAGAGAGTAATATTTGAGAGGAAAGCTTTTGGGAATTTAATTTGGGTTTTGGGAAATAATGACTTGAATGGGGTTGTTAAAGGGTTAAAATAGCTTATATATGTGTATAAAGTTTATACAAAACGACCCCACTTAATACTAACTAAAATAGGAATTTCCCATTTTGCCCTCATTAGGCAGCCTACTCCCAAGAACCGCGACAGGGCTCACGAGCAGTGGTCAAGACCATGAGTCGTGGTCCTTGGCAGTGGCTTGGCCTTCACAAGTTGATGGCATCTGCACGACCACTCCCACCAGCCGTCTAGGCCTTTACGAGCCGTGAAGTGGCTTGTGTGGAGGAGGCCAAATTGTGCATCCTTGAGGGGCACACTGCCTCACCACCACGGGTGGCACCACGATCCGTGGTGGCCACCACGAGCCGTCTAGGCTCTCGTGGTCATGGGCAGTGCCATGGCAAGCATGGGGAAGCCTTGGCTCTTGCCCCATTGCCTTGGTTCATGCCCTCAAGTCTTGACTCGTAGCCCTCAACTTAACCATAGATGGTCTACTAAACTACGGGGTGTAACAATATCTCCCCCTTGGAACATTCATCCTCGGATGACACTCTAGGCACTTCTTAAGGTCACAATTCTAGACTAGCAACCCATCATGCATGCAACTCAACTAATGCATATAAAAAAAAAGAGGAACTTCATCTCCAAGCTAAACATATTCAATGCAACATTGGGAAGTAGGAACTACATCTAACAACCCAAGATGCAAGAAATTCTCATAACTAACCATGTTCAAGGAGTAACTACCATCTCCTAGTCATAAAATGCTCAACATACACTCCCGGAGCCTATATGAAATTTATTCACAAAAAGCATTTAGTTATTGAGGAATCTCTCAAATCCAAAGGCATGCTCATATATTCATCTCATGAAGTTCTATAGGCAACTCTACTCAATGCACTACAACATGATGAAACACAATGCACAAAAGTCATTTATATCAAGACTTGAGCTTTTTCATGGGAACACATAAACACACAATGACCTTGTTATCTAAGCACAACGTCTCCCCCTTGGGAGTAAGCCTACACAAACTCTTCTAAATATCATTTATACTAGAGACAACTTCAAAGTCTAATCATATCAAGTCACAAAAGACCAAACAGTACCAGAATCTAAAAAAGCATGAAACACATACCGGTAGTCACATTCGAAGATCACTCTTGATTATTTTTAGCTTGGAGGACATAGAACCTATTCTTCTTTTGAACAATATCATCCGAACCACTAGGAGCAACTTTCTTACCCTCTCTCCTCATAGTTTTTTACTTTGGGCAATCTTTTATCTTGTGGCCACTTTCACCCCAACTAAAGCAACCTTCTCTACCGGCAAAACACCTACCCTCGTGTCACTTTCCACATCTAGCACAAATAAGCCATAGCGACTCATTACTAATTTTGGGTGGCTTAGGGTTAAACACCCTCTCTTCGTTCTACTTAGGATTACTAAAAGAACCTTATCCGGAAAACTTTGTCAACTCTTAGAGCGACCACGTCCATCGAACCCATCATGAAACGTGTGTTTGGTACAAAGGAAAATATTTTCCTAAATTGTTTTCCTGGAAAACAAGTGACTTTGAACTTATTTTCTCATGTTTGGTTGGTGAGTAGAAAATATTTTCCCAAAAAGATTTTAGTGTTTGATTTATGAATGAAAAATATTTTTGAGAAAATATCTTTCATTTTTACTAGAGAGTAGAAAATAATTTTTGAATTAAATAACTAAAAATATTTTTTTTAAATAAATTTTAATTTT
>JAJOOI010031852.1:0-14774 GCA_029582585.1 Solanum bukasovii | reverse complement strand
GTATGTTGCTATTGGAAAAGTGAAAAATTGATAGTTTTGTTTGGTTCTAAAAACTAATAAAAGATGTAAAACGAAATAGAACTGATGCAAATGACCTCATGTGGTGATACTCATAGAAGGTTGAAAAAGTGATAGTTTCGTTTGGGTCTGAAACTTGGAAAACTTGTTATCTTTCAAGAAGATACATTCTAACAGTTTGTCAAAACATTATTAATCCATTTTTTCTAGTAGGTTCACTTATTTCTTTCTAGTTGTATCTCAGTTATTTCTCCTTTTTGCGAGTTGTTTTTTTCTTCTCTAAATCTAAGAGTAACTCTAAACTTAAAATATTTTATTTATTGAAATAGAGAAAGCACAGGTCTTCCTAGAAACAGTCGCAACAACTTGGTTTCAGTGTTTCATCTATGTTTTTTCAGGACAAAGAAAGCATAGGTCTACCTATGTCCGATCTCAACTCAATCTCTATCTTTTATTCACTCAAATCTCAGGTATTACTCCACTTCTTCCAATTTATTTGTTTCCTTCGATTAAACTGATTTGTTGTTTGTTTTTTTCAAGTTATAACTATTCCTATTTAAGTTACTTTTGTTCGCTGATCACACTAGTTGCTGATCATTATTTGTAAAAAACAATTCAGTTTTATAGTGTGTTATGCTCCAAAAATGAAGGGGGTCGATCCTTAAAGAATGAAGTGTTCTTAAAGGTTAAGAACAGTGAAGAAAGAGACATTAACAACTAGACGAGCTAAAATAATATGATCAATATAGAGAGAGTTGTGTTGATGTTGATAAATCCATTATGAATTACAAGTGAATCGTTTTTAAGCTTTTAATCCTAACATAGCAAGTGAGAAAATTGATTGTTGTATGTTACTATTGGAAAAGTGAAAAATTGATAGTTTTGTTTGATTCTAAAAACTAATAAAAGATGTAAAACGAAATAGAACTGATGCAAATGACCTCATGTGGTGATGCACATAGAAGGTTGAAAAAGTGATAGTTTCGTTTGGGTCTGAAACTTGGAATACTTGATATCTTTCGAGAAGATACATTCTAACAGTTTTTTAAAACATTATTAATCCATTTTTTCTAATAGGTTCACTTATTTATTTCTAGTTGTATCTCAGCCACTATACCAAAATTCAAAGGCTTCAAAGCTTTCATCTTTGATTAGATTGCTTCACATTAAGAGTATGGGCCGTTGGAGTAATGAGTCGTTTAGCATGTTATTAAAAATGTTAAAAGATGAGTTATTGCCTAATGGGGCTGATTTGCCAAATTCATATTATGAGGCAAAGAAGATTATTTACAATCTTGGGCTTTCTTACAACAAAATTGATGCTTGTACTAATGATTGCATGTTATATTGGAAGGAGGATAGCTTACTTGATTCTTGCAAAATTTGTGGTGCGTCAAGATGGAAAATGAATAAACATACTAGGGAAACAAGGAATAAAAAGGGTAAACAGATAGCCTCAAAGAGTTTGCGTTATTTTCCATTAAAGTCTAGGCTTCAAAGGTTGTTTATGTCTACAAAGACATCTTCTCTAATGACATGGCATAAGGATGAAAGAATTAATGATGGAATAATGAGGCACCCGGCTGATTCAATGGCATGGAAGTCATTCGATGAACTTCACCCTTCATTGGCAACTGAACCCCGTAATGTTCGACTTAGACTTGCTAGTGATGGATTTCAGCCATTTCGCAATTCAAAAAGCTCACATAGCATTTGGCATGTGGTTCTTATTCCTTATAACTTACCACCTTGGTTGTGTATGAAACAAGAAAATTTTATCTTGTCAATGCTTATTCCTGGTCCAAATGGTCCTGGAGATGCAATTGATACATATCTTCAACCTCTGATAGAGGAACTAAAGGAGTTGTGGGAAGTTGGTATTGAGACCTTTGATGCATCAACTAAACAAAATTTTAACTTGCATGCTTCTTTGTTGTGGACTATCAATGACTTTCTAGCATATGGAAATTTATCAGGATGGAGTACAAAAGGAAAATTGGCAAGTCCATCTTGTAATAAAGACACATCCTCAATTCGATTGACTAATTGTAAGAAATAGTGCTTTATGGGCCATCGACGTTACCTTCCCAAGGATCACAGATGGAGGAATGACAAAAAGTCATTTGATGATACAATAGAGAAAAGGCTCCCATTGAAAACATGTTCGGGAATTGATATACTTAATCAAGTGCAAGATCTTGAAGGTCAACCATTAACAAAGGATCCTAAGAAAAAGAGGAAGATATCACATGAAAAGATATCACATTGGAACAAGAAATGTATCTTTTTTGAACTTCCATATTGGAAATATCTCTTGTTGCGACATAATTTGGATGTCATGCATATTGAGAAAAATATATGCGATAATATTATGGGGACAATCATGAATGTCAAAGGAAAGACAAAGGAAACAATTAACACTCGGTTAGACTTGAAGGAGATGAATATTAGGCCAGAATTGCACCCTATCCAAAGAGGGGAGAAAGTTGAAGTTCCAACTGCATGCTACACATTGTCGCCTGAAGATAAGCATAAGTTATGTCTTTTCTTGAAGAATTTAAAGATCCTTGATGGGTTTTTATCTAATATTTCTCAATGTGTAAACTTGAATTATCACAAGATATCTGGATTAAAAAGTCATGATTATCATGTTCTTTTGCAACATATACTCCCTCTTCCTCTTCGTGGTATGCTGTCCATAGAAGTGTGTGAACCTCTTATTGAGTTATCAATTTTTTTTTGTGTTCTTGGAGCAAAAGAGTTGAGGATTGATGACTTGAAACATATTGAAGCACAAATTCCCATAATACTTTGCAAGTTAGAAAAGGTCTTCCCTCCTTTTTTTGATGTGATGGTGCACTTGCCAATTCATTTAGCAAGTGAAGCTGAGATTGCTGGACCTATTCATTATCGGTGGATGTATCCTATTGAGCGATGGTTATATTTTTTGAAATCTCTCATTGGTAATAGGGCATGTCCAGAAGGTTCTATTGCAGAGGGCTACATTGCAAATGAATGCATGACCTTATGTTCAAGGTATCTGCATAAAATTGACACAAAATTTAATCGGCTTGAAAGAAATTATGATGGGGGCATAAAAACATCAAATGAGGGTGTATCTATATTTTGCCAACCTGGAAAAAATTTTGGAGCTAAAGTTTCATGTGAGCTTGAAGCTAATGAGTTGGAACAAACACATATATACATTGTGAATAATTGTGATGAACTCATACCATATCTTGAGTATGGAGAATTCTTTTATATCACGTTACCAATTTTTAATTACATCATTATTGTCTTTATATTCTAGTTTTTTGTGCTATCTGTTAATTATTACCTAAATCTAATCAACTAATCATAAAGATAAAACGAAGGATGTATACTAAGAAGACTACACTAGTGAATTACAACCATTAATACATACTTTTGTGTTTTTGACCGACATTGTTCGCTCTCCTTTTTTATTTAAACTCACTTTTTAATTATTGTAGGATAAATTTGAGAGTGTTGACTTGAATGATCATCATGAGCATATATTTGGATGGATGAATGAGTTATGGAACAAATGGAGAGGATACTTGCATGCTACTTATGTGAAAAATAAGCCAATCGTTCAGGCTCTTAAGAATATTCCAAAGGGAGTGGAAAAGAAGGAATGGGAGTGCTTAGTTAAGGAACATTTTCGTTCCGAAAGTTTTCAGGTATGCCTAGTGATCTAATAGTCTATATTTTCGAAGCATCCATTTTGCAACTCAAAGTGATATTTAGATGTGAAACTTCTTTTTTAACTTGGTAAAATTTCTTAGATATTGAAGTTTTACATAACAATACAGGTGAGGAGCAATAGAAATGCAGAAAATTGAGCTAAGTTAAAGATGTATCATCATATTGGTAGCAAGCCTATTAGAGAGATTATTTATCAGCAGTATTATCGAAAAATTACTTTCCTAAATAAAATATTTAAGAAGTGTTATTTGACATATTTTCTCTTTGATGTAAAGGGAAGAAAAGATGGCAATCCGCCAAATTTGGCAACTATTTTCTTCGAGACTCGTAAGAAAGATAACATGTTTGTTGAACCAGAAGCAATTGAAAAACATGTGCGTTTGGTAAATTCAATATGTAAATTACTTCAAATTATTATGGATCTGTTGAAATGTACTTGTATATATCTTGTAGGCTCAAATAGAAGAAATACTAAAAGTTGAGCCATCTCTGCCTAGTATAGAGATTGTAGAAAAGTGTTGTGGACCTCAAACTTGTAGCCATGTATTTGCCTTTGGTGGTGGAGTAAAGGCAAAGGACATGAGAGGTGGTACTTCTTCAAAGAATGAATTACTGTCTCAGCTACGTTCAACTCAAGAGTAAAATAAATCTTTGAATGAGAAAAACAAATCCTTGAATGATCGCTTGTCTACCTTAGAAGATAAGATGAAAGAAATAAGAAAAATGCAAGAATTCTTTGCTGCTCACCAATCGCATAACTTGCATATGAAATCACCTGTATCAACTGAATGACCAATGACTTCTTTTGCTGATCAAGTAAGTAACAATTTACCAAACTCTATTTGCGGATAGTTGTTTAAGTAGTTAGTGTATGGCTGAACTCTTATGAAACTAATGAAGAGAGGAATGAACAAATAGCATATCCTTTTTGAAACTAGAAGACGATAGATTGATAATTGACATGGTTTCCATCAGCTTTTCTATTATTATTGATATGTCTATTTAAAGGAATTCTTCACTTGTGATTATCTTCTCTTAGCTGGTGTTTTTTGACATATTTGTGTTATGATTCATGATACATATTAGGTTATTATTTGTTTGTGGGATTAATGATGGAAAACTGTATTGCTTTTTGGGGATCTGTCATGAATAAGATACTAAAACTTTTCCCTGTGAAGTGGAAAATTTGATATTTCAGCAGAATGATGACCAGTTCTGTTTAGTAGATTCTAGTAAAGATGCTGATTTGGTTGATAAAACAGGGAAAGATGAGCTTCTATATCCACTACAAGTAGCTGAGAGATAAAATTATTAGCAAGTTTAAAGTGCTTAATTTACAGAACTAACTCTGCATAGTTATACATCCATGATTTGAATTGCAACACCAGTATAGGTTTAATATCAACAACAGTTGGTTTCCCACTTGTAGCTCTGCAGATAGGATTTGAATTTCAGGGAAAAGAAGCATATTATACATAGAGTTTTACTCCTGATAGCAATCTTCCAATCGACAACTCTTCTCTTCATAAAAGCAATCAGAAAATTAAGTGAAAATGGTATACAGAAACTAGCCTTTAAGATATATTATCTCTACGATGCCAATTTTTCAGGTGTTGCAATGTTTTCTGTTTTATCCACTGCTGGTCATAGGGGAGGTAAGCCTGTATTGAGTGATCATTCACTAATGATCAGCAAGGTCATCTATGAAATTGTAATGTTATGAGATGTCGTAACTGATTTCTCTGATGGCTGGGTTCAATTCCTTGAGTTTCTTCTCATACAACGCACAAATTCCATCCATTGCTTGACTTATTTACTCGTAATCCATGAAAGTGTGAGTTGCTCAGTTTTGAGATGTCTGTGTGAGAACAATAGTGTGATTGTTTGCCATTTTACGACTGAATAAGGATTGAGCTTGTATTTGCTGAAATTTTGAAGCAGCGAATCAGAAACTCTGTTTAGGCGGCTGCAGCGGCATCTTCACTGGCAATAGAATTGTTTAATAGATTACAGCCTTCTTAATATGTGTTGTTTCCATTTTATACAAATACAATAGCATCCACAAATCTTTTTCCTCTGTTTTTTTTGTTTTGTACAACTGTGTGCGCATGTTTTTTTATTTTTTGCAGAACTATACATAGTGAATTGATGTAGTCTATAGCTTTCTGGGATTTCATGCAGCCTATAGTTGTCTGGGATTTAATGCATTTATAATGAATGTAATCTGTAGACATTTTATAAGACTTGGGATACACTATCAAAGTTTTCTTACTCAATTTTTCTTATATGTTCTTGCAGCTTGTTAATATTTTTGGATAATCCTTGGTGAATTTCGGTGTACTTTTGTGAAGATTGAAGCTACAAGTCAAGATGCAAGTATAGAAGATGCACAAGACTATTATTATTTTGCTCGAGATATTGTTAATTTGCTAATCGTTTTTTTGTTCAACAAATATTGAAACTAACACCATGGGATGTTTACCTTTTTTTTATATTTATATCAGCCTTTTGTATGGAGATTTACCGTAGAAATCTTATATTCATTGATGAAATTTATATTATTTTAATGAAATGAAGTTCCAGAAGTACTGATGGTCAGTTAGAGACCAAAAATTTTGCTCGTCTCTAAAATATCATCTAAGACGAGATAGTTTCTTGTCTCTAAAACTTTCATCTAGGATTAGACAACCTCTTGTCCCTAAAAGATCATCTAGGATGAGGTGTTGCTAGTCGTGAAACAATCTAAGACGATGTGGTTGCTCATCAAGAAAAAGTAATCTAGGACGAGATAGTTGCTCGTCCCTAAAGAGTAATCTAGGGCAAGTTCGTTGCTAGTCCCTAAAAGGATTTTACGACAAGAAAATGACTTGTTTTCAAAGAAGAAAATCCTCTATTTTGGACGAGATATACAGTCTTCAAAAGTATTTTGGCGACTAGCATTAATCCCGTCTCTAAACTCATTCAGCGACCAGTGAAAGGAACTCGTCCCAATTGACCTTTAGCGAAGAAGCATTCTAGGACTAGGACGGGTGGCGACCAGTATTTTCCCGTCTCAATAGACTATTTGGGACCAGATTTGAACTTTTTAGGACCATATTTCCCTTCCTTAGAGGTTGTTTTTCTTGTAGTAAGATATTTAGTTAAGGATTTGCTGCTATCTAAAACCCTGACTTTAATCAATTGACGTTAGGGTTAATATCCAACTCAATTGACACGAGGGCTAATTCGGGGTTAAGGTAAGGGTTAGCAAAGTACACACTCGTAGACCTACAAAGTTGCGAGGTGAAATTCTCTATTTGGATTACCAATCACTTAGGGATACCCAACTTATAAACCTTGCATGTCAAACACTAGGATAAAGTTACTATTATTAGAAATACTGCATTAAGAGCTTGTGGGGAACACATATACCCTAGTTTTCATATACTATTGATATCTCAAACTTCGAATCCTCTTTACTTGTTACTTAGTAATTCAAATGAACAATCTGTTATTTTATTTATAAATCCACCCTTTTTAGTTACTTTGCTCGGAAATAATTTGACTAAACGTAGATAAATTTGATTTAGCTTAAGTCTAAACCATATTCCGCGTGGGATCGACCCTAACCTTCCAGATAGGTTCTTTACAAGATAATGATCATTCATACTTCTTCCAGGAGGTGTAATTTGTAACACCCCAGAAACTAGTATTCAAAACTAGAGCTAAACGTGAGGGTTAACGCCATGAAAATAGGCAAGGGCCAAGGCAAGGGGACAAGGCTGCCCAAAATTGGCCAAGGCACTAGCCATCATTACCACGAGGGTCTTCACAATCAATGGTGTCCACCACGCCTCGTGCTGGTGAGGCAGTAATGTCCTTAAGGAAACCCCAAATTGGCTCCTCCACACGAGCCATGAAGTGGCTCGTGAAGCCTTAGACAGCTCATGGGAGGGGCCTTGGTCATGCCTTAGTCGCAAGACACTGCCTCAAGGCAAATGAGAGGGACCACGGCTCGTGGAGCCCCTCGTGAAGGTGCCTTGGGCTTGTGGGCTAAAGGTACTTGTTACATAGCCACTGCCTCAAGTCCACGAAAAGGACCACGGCTCGTGGAGCCCCACGTAGTAATTTGCCATCCTTAGTTAGTGGGTCATGACTGTTTCAGCTTGAGATAGTGAAACTTGAGATTCAGCCTTTGTATCTAGCTTGAAAGAGTAGATTTGATGAGAATGTGGGCTGGTCTTCTTATGGATAGTGTTGAGGTTCGAGAGAACTCAGCGGAAATAAGGTAATTGTTCGAGAGAAAAGTGACTTACCTATAGTCCATGCTACCCATGACGAATTAACATTGTTGGTAATGATATACACCCGTTGAGTTGAACTCTGCAGTTGGTTAGTCAATCCCTCAAGTGTTGTCTATTTATTTTATTATTTCTTCTTGACTGTTGAAGTGGGTTGGTGGTTTAACAACTATTCGTTTGGGTTGGTACGACGTCCTGGAGTTTGACTTAGAGATTCTTAAGAGTTGTGTTTGTTCAGCTGAAAAGGTCACCGTCATAATTTCATATTCCAATTCAAGCGAAAGCTACTCTCTGTGAGATCGACCACAACTCATTTAGTTGGGTTTATACTGATTTACGATCGTTGACACTTAGATTGGATGAAGTGTCTTTGAAACGTTAATCAAAATGGCACCGCTGCCGGGGAGTAGCGTTGTATTGAGTTCCTCTATCGAAGTTAAAAACGTGTTAATCTGTCGGCCGTAGTTGAATCGATTTAGGTTGCATTGTGTTCATGTTGTTTAGGCTAAATAGAAGTAAGAATGAGTGAAGCAGAGGTGAATGGTGGCCAAGCAGGTCACGGAGATAGTATCGATGATGTTAATAGTGTGTACAACCCAACCCAATCGGGTGCAATCTGCCTACTATTAATTAATGAGAATTCAATATTTGAGGTCACGAGCACAACTCTTCAACTTCTCAAAATGAAGGAACCTTATGGAGGGTTAATTCATGAAGATCCGCATGAGCATGTGAAATATTTTATAGATATTTGCAGCCCACTTTCATTCAAGAATGTGTCACAAGAGTCAATCTGGCTCAGGTTATTCCCACTATCTTTGACGGGGGAGGCTAGTAAATGGTTGGCTGAGTTACCAAAGAATTCTATCACGTCGTGGGATGAGCTCACCACGACATTCACTACTAGGTTCTTTCCTTCATCGAGGATGATGAAACTCAGAGATAACATTCAAGGTTTTAAGCGATTAGAGGGTGAACCCATTCATGAGACATGGTTGAGGTTTAAGAAACTCCTACTTCAATGCCCAACTCACGGGCTACCAAACGATTTGCTACTCCAATAATTTTACCGGAGTCTTGATTCAGTAAATAAAGGATTGGCTGATCAATTGGTTCGAGGGGGAATAATGTTGCAATCATTTGAGGTCGCTTCATTTCTTCTTGATGACATGAAAAAAAAATCAAGCTTGGTACACTCAAGAAGATTAAGTTTTGCCTTTTTTGTTTTAGAATTACTCAAGAGCAACTTGATAAAGAAAGAGAAAGGGATTAGACAATCAAGAAGATGTTAGCCCAAATGGAACTACTTGAAGAGCATGTGTTAGAGAATGTGAAAAAGCACAAGGGTTCTTCCTCGAGTTATTCAAAGCCGAGGGAGAATCAAAGTTGGAATTCCAAGAAGTACGAGGAGGGTTTCCACCCATGCTATTTACAGCGAGGTGGGAATCAAGGTTGGAACTTTCACAAAGAGGAAGAGAAAAGAAGATACTATCAAGAATGGGCCGAGAAAAGTGATTATTGGAGAAAAGAGGATGAGCATGACGAAGACCATACTCAATCAAGTGAGAGCCCAAAGTCAGAACGGAGTGCAAGTAGTCCCCGGGTGAATGATTTGTTGTCACGCATCCTTGACAAAGTTGAATGTTCGGATGATCTGTTAAAAGGAATGAAGGATGATTTTTCGTCATTGAATAATAGAGTGAACTCTCACGCGGATGAAATCAAGCTACTTGAAGGTCAGTTGAGTTTACTTTCAGCACAATTGAAGCCAAATATGATGAGGGAAAATGGTGATAGAGGTCTAGCTGTGGTTACACGTAGTGGAAAAGTGGTTGTAGGTGATGCGACGTGTAATGATGAAGAGAAAGTTTATGACGAAGACAAGGTATTGAGGAAAAATAAATACTCATACAACAAAGCATTGCCAAAGGGTCAAAAAAATATGTGGAGAAAAGCAATCTAATATCTTCTCTATTAGAAAACCCAATTGAAAAACCTTGCTAAAATTACTTCAAATCAACAATAGCAGTGTTTTTGCTCTCTATCTTTTGTTCCTCACAATGTCTGGATGCCTTCTCTCTCTTCCAAAAATCAATTTATACAAGTCTGAGGTGTGGCTTTTTGGGTCCAATCGGAGAGGAAAGTCGGGCTTCGCCGATCGTCCTTTCGTCTCGCCTTCTTTCTTCACATCTTCTTCATCCAACCACTGTAATTTTAGGTGATCCATATCGGGATCAATGTTTCATTCCGCGATGCGCCCTTTTGTCTTTTAACTTGCGCATCAACAGTTATCTAGATCTCCATCAGTACTTCCAGCGACATGGTCGTCCTTCGTCGATGCGATCGTCGTCACACCGAATGGAAATATTGTTCACTGAAGTTACTTCAATTCCAAACTCAGTTTTCTGAAAATTTAGGCGATAGAGGAGCAACTTGGCGATTCACTGAGTGATCTCAGTGATCATCAAGCTTGTTTTTCCTCTTCCCTTTTTTAGCTTGTGTTGTCCTTGTTGCCCATTTCTTTCCTAGCCTTGTTCTTCAATCCATTTATCTGAAAATCAAGGGTTTTACATCAGTTATTGACCCAAATTAAGCATTTGAGGACACTAATTATATACAAACAAAGCCTTAAATGAGTCCAAATCTCGGACTCATCAGTGTCCTTGTGATTCACAAAGATGACACAATCACGATAAACTCTCTCAGCTAGAATAGACTCACCAACATGTGTAGAAACACTGAAGGTCTCAAGAAGTCATTCAGGAAGAATATCAAATCTCTTAGAAATATATGGTGTATATCAAATCTCATCACAATATCTGGAGTCACAAAAGATAGATTCTCACCTGGATCAAGCATTGCATATGCATCAAAAGTAAAGACTTTAATCAATATATCAGTGACAACATCAAGTGAATTCTCTTGCTCTTGGCGACTGGTGATAGCATATAGACGGTTTGCTCCTCTATATGTCCCTGAAGTACCTCTTCTAGGTGCAGCTCTGTCTGTCGGAGCCACTAAAGAAGATTAGGCTCTATTGCCCCCATTACCATTACCTTGCATGATCTTAGGGTACTATCTCATGAAGTGACTTGTCTGACCACGCTTAAAACAACCCGTGGAGCCATCACGATATGCTCCTGGGTGGTTTCTACCACACTTAGCACATGTAGGGGTCATGTTGGTCCCGTGTGCCACACAACCTTGAGATTGAACAGGTCGAGCTCTAAAGTTCTACGAATTTTGATTCCTGAACTCGACTCTGTTCTTTGGTGCAGGTGCACTAGAAGATGATGGTGCAGGTCCTGTTGGCTTTTGTTGAAAAGATGACTGGTTCGCATTACCCTTCTGCTGCCCGGACTCATTACTGTTGTCTTAGCCTTCTTGTTGCAGATGTCTTCCCTATCTATCAACTTGTCTTCCTCAACCTACTGCACATGGATTATAAGCCTTGATATGTCCATGTCCCCTATAACATAGCAACCTTACCCTCTTTCTTGATAGACGAGACAACCCGGACTCAAATAGACTCATCTTGTTCCTCATATAACCATCTCTGCAGCATAACATGAAAGTTGAGTGAACTTGAGGTTGTACTCATGCACACTCATGGAATCTTGCTTAAGAGTGAGGAATTATCTTACTTTTGCCTCTCTCAGCTCACATGGAAAGAAACGCCCCATGAAGGCACTTTCGAACACAACCCAACTCACAATTAGTGATCCTTTAAGTCATGCTCTTTTTCCATTGATTGTACCAAATCCTCGCCACACCCTTGAGTTGGTATGAAGCTAACTCCACATTCTCAGCATCTGCAACATGCATCACCTCAATTACTCTGTGCAGCTCCACCACAAAGTTCTCTAGATCTTCACTAACATTTGACTCTGTGAATTTTGGGGATTATCCTAAAAAACTCACGGATCTTGGATATATCAGCCTCATCCTAACGAACCCCTCTTTGTTGACCAGCTTGGTTGGTCACCACTTGACTCAATATTCGGATAGCATCCCAGAACTAAGCATCTGTGACCTCTCCTTGGGGTTGCACTTCTGGTGCATTGGGGACCTCTTGATCCTAGGGATCAACATTTCTCCTAACGGGACGACCTCGAATAACTCTTCGTGGAGGCATGATCATAAAGATACACGCAAGCACAAATTAGAAAGAAACTTTTATAGAGTTGAACTCTATCGCACGAAAAAGTGTATGAAAGAAGTGAGATATGTCCTAAATGTTGTAGCCTCCTAATATAGATGTGGCGCGCTTCACACTGATAACCAGGACTCTACAGACACGGCTTCATAGATACTATAAGACTCTTGAACTTTGTGCTCTAATACAAACTTTGTCAAACCCCGAGCCTACACCTTGAATGTAATAGCACTCGAGAACCATTGGTGATCCCCAAGCGAACCCTTGGTGGGGCTCAATACTCAATGTAAGACTTCCTTAACAATATATGACCTCAATTTGCAAAGATTAACTCAAATGTCTCAAGATAAATAACTTAGAATATTTAAATTATTCAACTAGCCATAAAAAGGCAACTCAAGTCTTAAACATAACAATGGAAATGGAAAAGACTCCTCAAAACACTACTTTCTATGAAGCCTCTAATAACTATGATGAAAGTCAAGACGAGACCCATGAAATCCTAACAAGACTGAAAGTAAATGTGGAACAAGGAGGCTCACCAAAGCAAATCTGGAACTGCAAGTGATATCAACGTACGCTTGTTGATGACCCTGAATACATGTATCTGCATTATAAAAAATGCAGGCAAAATGGTGTCGGTACATTGAATACATGATCATTCAAGGAGAACTATAAAGCATAGACATACGCTTGAACTGATAAAAAGGAAGAACATACTCACCTCATCTCAACTCAACTGAACTCAACTCAAGGATACTCAACTCAACTCAACTCAAAATAAAAGGAACAATAAAGATGCATTATATGGAAAGCTTTTCAAATAGTAGATAATAAATCAATTTATATAAAAATATAATAATAAACTCTTTACTCTTATTTGGGAGAATCTCTAACTGACAACCATCACTATGAGCTATGTGATGATACAACGACTCTCCCACGCTGCCAGAACTGTCCTATAACTTGCTAGAGTATAAGACATCCTCAATTAAGTGTTTCCACTAAGATATGGTTAAAATCAATAAGGAATCATCTAAAGAGTATGATCCTTTACCCATGTTAGCATGCATTGATTATGAGGATTTTGAGTTGTCTGAAATCATCCCTATATCAGTGCTCCATACTGCTCCCAAAAATATATAACTCTTGCTCATATGTTTTAAAGAAAACATAAATCCTCTTTAATTTGATATAATTACTCAAAGGTTCTCTTAAAAGAGATAATGCTCAAAAACTCCTCATGATCTCATTTAGAAAACAAGGTTTCTTCTCATTAAAAGTAAAAGTGTTACATGCTTCGGAATACTTAAACCCCTCATTCTCATTTTGAAATATGAACTCAACTCTCCTCATTCTCATACTCATTTACTCATGTCTTAAAACAAGTTATAAGTAATTGTAAAAAAACATCTCAAAAGGACTCCCTCGAACTTTACTCTTAACACAACCTTGAATTCAAAATGTGAATTCAATAGTTATGAATAGGATATATAGGATTTCCCATTGATTAGATGAAGTTTGCATAGTTATAATTAGGAAGAGAGCGAATATATGATTTAAAAGAATTCAAATAGAACGAACGGTGGAAAAGGAATGGGGGCAGGGGAACCAGACATGGGGCAGGCGAACCAGACATGGGGCGCCAACCCCTAAACTTCAGAAGCTCCATCCTGGCGCACTACAGGCGTGGGGCACCAGCCCCCTTGGAGCCTTATTGGCGCGCCACCCAAGGCCATGCCCAAAAAAGCCGACAAATCTTCCTCTTCGGGTTTTTGTCATATTTCTCCTAGAATCGATTGATTTCTTCCAAACTCTCTTAGATTTGTAAACCCAACACAAGTAAAAAAAATACCACTCAAAATTCCACAAGAATAACCCTCAAACGCAAGATCCTCACCTCAAGAACTCAATAAAACCCCATTATCAAAGAATGAAGCACAAAACCTCAAAGAGCTCACTCAAGAACTCAATATACTCTATTTCATGGATGAATTCGAAGTTGGAAAGACATGATTGGCGTGAGGGTAAACAAACACATCACTATGAAAACTTAAATACCTCAAAAGAACTCGGTTCATTGCGATTTCCCCGAAATCTTGAAGAACTTCTTGAAAACGTCCTCTTTTCTCCTCTTAAATTTTTCCCTAGTTTCTTGAATGCTTTAGACTTGAGTGAAAACTGATTTAATCAGCTTTGACCCCTAATTGGGTGAAAAAAACGTGTAGGCCTAGTGGGGTAAAGAAATGACCAAAATACCTCTCATTAATTCGGATGAATTTCCTTAAATGGGCAGGTTGTACTCAAACGAGCATATCTCCGTCATGCGAATTCAGAATTTAGCAAACTCAGCGGAGTTGGAAAGAGGACTCAACGACATTCGATTTGATATCACATGGGCCACCTAACTCATCTTGTGCTGAAAGTTATGGTCGTTTGCAGTTGACCCAAAACTATATAAACTGATACAGAGACAAAATAGAGACATAAAATATTATATTTGTAACACCTCGATCTTAGAAAGGGCTAATTTTAGAAAGAACTAAATGAGAAATAGCCAATTTGAGATTAGTGCAAGTTATTCTTAAATTGAG
>JAJOOI010031851.1:0-25214 GCA_029582585.1 Solanum bukasovii | reverse complement strand
CACATTATTTATTTTAACTTAACCAAACAACTTAATAGCTTTTTAACTTTAACTAATTTAGTTTTGACTTAATTCCAACAACTAAATCCACCAACAAAACCACATTATTTATCTTAACTTATTTAAACAACTTAACAACTTTCACTAGTTTAGTTTTGGCTTAATTCCAATAAATAAATCCACCAACTAAACCACATTATTTATTTTAACTTATTTAAACAACTTTTTAACTTTAACTACATTAGTTTTGACTTAATTCCAACAACTAAATCCTCCAACTAAACCATATTTTTTATCTTAACTTATTTAAACAACTTAACAACTTTCACTAATTTAGTTTTGAATTAATTCCAACAACTAAATCCACCAACTAAACCACATTATTTATTTTAACTTATATAAATAACTTAACAACTTTTTTAACCTTAACTACATTAGTTTTGATTTAATTCAAACAACTAAATTCACTAACTAAACCACATTATTTATTTAAACTTATTTAAAGCCAAGTGTCAACACTAGATGGACATAAATCGATCTTGCAAGAAAATCAATTTTGTCATCAATAGGATCAACTAGTGTTGGTACTTATGCTAAAAAATATATTATTTCTAAATTTAAAGCTAAGTGTCAACACTAGATGGACACAAATCGGTTTTGCAAGAAAATCAATTTTGTCATCAATACGATCAACTAGTGTTGGCACTTATGCTTAACAAATATATTATTTCTAAATTTAAAGTCAAGTGTCAACACTAGATGGACACAAATTGATCCTGCAAGAAAATGAATTTTGTCATCAATAGGATCAACTAGTGTTGGTACTTATGCTTAATAAACACATTATTCCTAAATTAAAGCCAAGTGTCAACACTAGATGGACACAAATTGATCTTGCAAGAAAATTAATTTTGTCTTCAATAGGATCAACTAGTGTTGGTACTTATGCTTAACAACTCACCAAGATGTTGTTACTACCACGGAAAGGGTCTTTGAATATTGTCTGAGGACTGAGGTTAAATGATCAAGGTTAGCTTTAGAACGGTGAAAAATGAAAGGAAGAACTTTTTTAAAAATAAAATAAGGAATAAAAGAAAGAAAGGAAAATTCTTCGAAAAAGAAAAGAAAAAAAAATCAGTTGCTGATCTTACTATAGAATGACTTCACTGTCTTCTCCTGGTGTTTGTCCAGTACTTGATCCATCGTAGTTCCACTTTGGGAGCTCAAAAGCATCCTTGACTGGTTTAGAAATTGTCTGAAAATTCAAAAGGAAGCAATCAAGAGAAATTTTATCTAACTCATCTTGGTACCTTGTCATAGGTATACACTTATAGTAGGACGACACTATGATCAGGTCTAATGATATTACCCTTAGTTTCTGTAACTATGCTACAAAGGTGGTCTCATGCCAAGCAACAAGTTCTTATCTTAACAGGTATGCAGTGATCATTATATTCAACTATGCATCGCACTCAACCATATAGTTTTGTATTGAAATAAGCTTATGAACCTAGTCCATCCATATACACCCACCTTTAAAACCTTGACATTTACGCGAGAAAACTGATTACCAATGATATACAATCACTTCCCACACAAGAAAACTCAACCGTCTCTTAAACTTCCCATCATTACTCGTCCATTCCCAATAATACTCTACATCCATCTCTCACAAACAAACCCAAAACCCCTCAAACCCAGAATCCCTCACCACCATGACTACACCGCACAACCTAGTTTCCTACTATGACGATGAGGACTCCTCCTCACCAAAAAAGGCATCTATGCCTGATTCACTTAGGGAATTGTCCTAGGGGGAAGTTATTGCCTCTACCACACCCACAAACAAGTCCCTTCCATGCCAGTTGCCATCTCAGACCCGTCCATCCTCTCTTCTTCCACTATATTCCACTAGCGATCCCTTCACCTCCTCACAATATCCACCTCCTCTATTAGACCCTAACCCTAATATCCTCTTCCCGACCTCAACTTCCTCTCCCTATAACAACTCTCACTCCAATAACCCCACTACCCATTGCCCTACAGAACTAGAACTCTGATGATGTTCCCCTACACCAACTCTACCAAACTAACTCTAGAAAACCCTGTAAGCATATTGCTACGAATCAGAGCACGCTCAAGTACCTTTCACATGAAGTGCCAGTCAGACCCAACTTAGTGCGGTTGCCGAATCAAGCAGGAAATGTCATCACTCTAGTAAGTATTTGGTTTGGTCCTCTCAATATTCTGTGGTTCTTGATTCTGAACCTGATGAAGCGTCTGAATCTGTTCCGTTTGATTACTCTCCCCTCCACAAAAAACCAGTAAGAATTTGGCCAAGTTCTTAGAAATGGGGAATGAAATATATTTCAGTCTAAAGTATTTTTAAGGGGAAGAAATTTTCATCCTAAGGTTAGGCCTTTGGATGTGTTTAAGAAGGTTCTTGACTTGTTATACTTTCAGGGTTGGGTTGATCTCTTTCTGGACACTAAGTTAGTGGTTTATGAGAATGAAGTTGTTGAATTTTATGTGAATCTCAATGCCTTGGAAGGAAATGTTGCCTCTTCTTCTATCAATGGGGTTGAATTGGTTTTTGATGATGCTTGTCTTAGTAAATTTTTTCATACCCCCACTACTAGGTTAGCTGAATATGTATGGACTACGAATGAGCACTATATGCTCACGTCTACATACTCTCAAGGGCGGATCACTGCATGACCTAGGAGGGGCTTAAGGGGGAAATGGCACCCTTCAAAAACTGATGTACAAATTAGTTCACAAGGGGGTTCTGCCTAGGGGGAAAAGATGCCATGAAACATCCTTCATGGATATGGGGACAACCAATGCTTTGGAAAACAAAGAACCTATTGACTGACCCTCTCTCATAATAAAACACATGGCATAAATGGTTGATCCTAAACATTGGCCCCATTAGTTGGCTTTTGGAAACCTCCTTACAATTGTGTTTAAAGCTTTTGAAGTTTCTTTTGGGGGGAGGGGTTCTGAACAAGAAGGATATGATCACCATGTCTACTCTTGCTGATTGCAAACTAATTCATAATAACTACCAAGTTCCTACCACTTCTCCCAGGCCTAGTGGTCCAGTTTCCATCCTTCTCAAAGATCTTCATGCTGCCAGGAATAGAATGTTGCCCTCCTTGCTGAAAGTGAGACTTTTTGCACTAACTTGGCTAAGTTGCAAAGGAAGTAGCTAGATTGAAGGATAAGTTGTTGTAGCAACAGCATAACAACAATGCTCGAGTGGATCATGTGTTGCAGCTCTTGGAGTTATCTCACACCCTTCCTCCTTTCTCATCCTAATCCTGTATACTAGACCGTCTTTTTTGCTTATTTTGAGACAATCATGTTGCTTCTTCCATTTTGTATTTTTGGATGTTGTGTTGGAGCTCTTATTGAGCTCAAAACATTATGTATCATGTTTTGATTAGCTCTGTATCAATGTATGACTGTTATCTTTGCATCTTATTTGGATGACTAATATCTTTAGATGTTGATCATTTATCTGTTTGTCCTAGCTGAGTGTTGCCCTTAAGGCTCTGAGTTTGTTATGTTCTTATGTTGTTTTTGTACTTTACCCTTCTTTTTGATTTGTCAAAATGGGGAAGTGTGTGTTTTGTTGAAACTGGTGCAGGAAAGAGTATATTTGTTATCATCAAAAAGGGGGAAATTGATGAGACCTGCAAAAACTTTTCAATAGCTTTTGATGATGACAATATGAACCAGGTTCACAAGCATGTACCAGACATAAAATAAAATGAGCGGGAAAAGATCGCACAATCATATATGCAATAGGAAACATATTTAAATCAACAATCCTAGTCTACTAAGGAGAAGAATAAAAGGCAGATGAATCCTATGCGGAAAGGGAAAGAGATAAACAAGTCCTATAAGGAAAATGATTATTTTTCTAGTAATAACTAATTTCTTTCCTTGTAGAAGTTGACTAAGGCTGAATCTATCTATAAAAGGTCACAGTCAAAGAAGGAAAAACCAACTTTTGCAATAACAAAGTGAGAGAATTTTCAGCAAAGGCAGAGTGACTCAGAGAGATTAAAAAGGTGATAAGAAATAAAAACTAGAGTTATGTTTTTCTTTCTAAAGGGTAGTTTTATTGTTTCATCAAAAAGCATTGTTCAGGAATTAGTGTTCCGAGTGTGTGAGAGAGTTTCAAGAGAATTGTAACAAGAACTGGGTTTGGCTTCTTGGAGAGTAGAGTCTTCAATTATAGTTAATCGATAGAGAGTAAAGGTACTAGAGTTAGTTCCTTGTTTATTGAGTTGTAATCTTGAATTATTCTTGAAGGTAATATAACCGTGGTGTGGTTTTTCCCTTCCTTGAGGGAGGAAGGTTTCAATGGTAAAATCTCTGTTTTATTGTGTTGCTTATTTATTTAGGAAAACTAACAAGAACATCATTCTTGTATAGGGGGTAAGGTTTATTCAGCTGGGTCTCAATTCAGAAAGATGAAGGGCCCAAAAGATAGAAACCTTGTAGCATACGATTACTGCCAAGAACTTAAGAATTCCAAAACTGAAATAAACTTTGAAATTGATTTATTGAATATCATTTTAGTAAAGTAACATCTGCATATAGAGTCCAAGTAAAATAGAACATTGCCGCAATACTATCTCTGTTTTAGAGTTTAGGATGCATTCTCAAACGCGATCCAGTTTACAATAATAGTAATATTTTAACCTATTCGTCTGATAAACAATTTTAAGGGTTCTAGACCTATGTAATTTTTTATGATATCAAGTATTAAATTAATTGATAAACACAACAATATTAATTACATATATGAAGAACACCTATAAAATAATGAAATTCGCAGAAAGAGAGTGTGTACCATTACACCATAGCGACAGACAATTGAAGACAAACTTTGCCTTGGGTGTAATAGGACTCCTAGTTACTATGCGCGATTGTGTACTGAGGTGCTCCCTACCGTTTGTTGGAATGACGTGAGCTGGGCCGAGTCTCGGTTCAAAAAGATAAAGGGCCCAAAAGATAGAAACCTTGTAGCATACGATTACTGCCAAGAACTTAAGAATTCCAAACCGAAATAAACTTTGAACTTGATTAATTGAATATCATTCTAATAAAGTAACATCTGCATACAAAGTGCAAGTATAACAGAACATTGCCGCAACACTATCCCTATTTTAGGGTTTAGGATGCAATCTAAAACGCGATCCAGTTTACATTAATAGTAATATTTTAATACATTTGTATGATGATCAATTAAAATGGTTCTAAACCTATGTAATTTTTTGTGCTATCAAGTATTAAGTTAATCTAGAAACACAAGATATTAATCAGATATATGAAGAACACATATAAAATAATGAAATTCGCAAAAAGAGAGTGTGTACCTGTACACCATAACAACGGAAAAATAAGATAAACTTAGTCTGAATTTTCCTCTCCTTTAGTTTATGACGGCGAACAAATATGGGGAATTTTTTTAGGTTAATCCACGAGAGAGGACCTAGCGCCATATATATATATATATATATCGGTTTAAAAGTCTTGACCTAGTGGGCCTCCCAAATACAAGTTCACTGTTCTCCAATAGGCCTACACTTTTGTCGGCCCACACCTAGTATATGAAATGATACAGTTCAATCATGAAATCCATATAAATATATGGCTTGGGTCTTGTCCACCAACCATTAACTTGGACCATTTTGGTAAACGAAATAATAAGTTAATGTTAAGTCTATATTTAGTAAATAAGTTTAAAAGTCCCAACTAGTTTGGGGATTAAATTATAGTTCTCGTTGTGGAATTTTCACCATCAATAGAGCATAATAGACTTAGAGGCTTCATACAACGGACTATAACTTGTTTAGGATTGAGACACATCTATTGTTGTTGGTAGAATTTTCTCTTAGCTCTTTTCAACAACTACATTTCTGAATTGTGGCATAGATTTGACATTTATTATTCTATTGCATGTTAATTTGTCTTCTCATTCAAGGTTAGGAATTTATTAAACTTAAGATACAACAATGACATCATACCTAGTGTAATTGCACAAGAGGGGTATGGGGAGGGTAGAGCGTATGCAGACCTTACCCCTACATCGTAAAGATATAGAGACTGTATTCAATAGACTCTCATGCTAAATAAATCATTTCTAAGTAGTTTGAAAAAGGGAAAACATAAATAAGAGTAGCAACAACAACGAAATAACGTGAAATGAAGCGAAATACACAACATATCGATGAAAGAACAATAATTACAATGAAATAATGCGATAATTGACGCACAAAAAATACAGGGGATCACTGAAACCGAAGAACAAGAAACTACGAGAATAAGGCTAATGCCACTGGTAAGAAAGAAGGTCTAAGTATGACCATTAAGTTTATCCTGCAGTAAAGCGAGAAAATGATCAACTACCAACTAACCTTCTATTCTAACCCACAATTTCTAAACCCTCATATCTAAGGTCACGTTTTGAGAAAGCTCAAGACACACCATGTCCTGTATAATCACTCCCACAATACTTCTTCAGGTTGTCTCTACCTCTACTGATGCCCACCATTGCCGATCTCTCACACCTCTTTACTTGGGCATCTACACTTCTCCTGTTCACATGCCCAAAATATCTCATCTTCATTTCCCTCATCTTTTCCACCATGAGGCCACTCCTACCTTGTCCCAGATTTCTTCATTCCTAATATTATCTCTACTATAGTATGCCACACATCCCCCTCAACATCCTCAACATCCTCATCTTTGAAACTTTCATCTTTTGAATATGTGAGTTCTTGACTGGTAAACACTCTATCCCATACAACATAGAAAGTCTAACCATCACTCTGTAGATACAACATGAAAAAAATAAGGAAGTGGTTAATGGTCATAGTGCACTAATTTGGCGTGGCATATAATTGATAGCTATTGAACTAATCAACGGAGGATTAGTAAATAGTTGAATGCACTACAGGATTTCATCAAGACTTGTGATCTGGCGTGACAATAACATGTTAGGCCATGTATAAATGTAGCAGCCAGTCTAAACTATTAGGTTGTGCACAAAATTTTTAAACTTCGAAAGGCTCATTCGTTTTTGGATATGCATGAGATCAATTCCTTGTTCCTTTATATCATTGTCCAACAAGAATCATGGACCGTAAGTTCTTAATTTTTTTTTATAAAAGGATTCATGAGCTGTAAGTCTTGAAGATTCTTGTAGTTGCGTGAAGTTACCTATGTCTTTTTTTCTATTATGTTATTACATTGCAAAATTATTTCTGCTTTTAGGTTGGATATTTGTAGTGTGCGTCAAAAGGTTCACACTATGTGTCAAAATTACTAACCTTTTGCTCTCTTCATTGTGTTTTTGTCATGTCTTGCAATATTTTCTACTCCCTACGTCTCAATTGATGAGACACTCTTTACTTTTTAGTTAGTTCCAAAAAGAATAACTTATTTTAGACCACAAGTTTTAGAAGTCTTCTTTTATACTTAAACTCTGCGCCTAGTCAAACACCTCGACATAAATTGAGACAGAGGGAGTAACAAGTCTACCATAAAGAAAGAATCATTTAATTTTGATTCTTTATGTAAAATATTTTAACTACCTTATTTCAATTTTTTTAATATCTGAAAATTAGAAAATGTTGGCATTATTTTGACAATTTTCTGTCATTTAAATTTCTATATCTACCAAAAACATGTTTAGGTTCAAGTAGATTTTGATGACAAAGGCAGCTGGGAGTATCTCTTCAAATTCAAGCTAAAAATCCTAAGCAATGGGGATAGTCATTTAGTAAAGTATGTAGTTGCAATCATGTACCCAATAAGTCATTAACAAGGTGTTTTTCCCTTATGTGTTGGCTAAGGAGTAATAATTTTGTGTGAATTTCATGATAGAAGGCAGAGTAATATTTACTTGTTAGGATGAGTTAGAGTATACTTTAAGGAGAAATGAGTTTATGTTGATGTGACATTGTGTTAGTGAAGACCAAGCATAGGTGCTAAATAAAAGGATAGAGTAGTCACGAGGTGATAGATCTAAGCTAGACTTACGATTTTAAAGGGAGGCCCCCATAATTTTCATAGGGTTGTAGAGCTGATTAAGCAATGATGTATAGAGAACGGGTAAATAGTACTCAAGTTGTGAAAAGAAATGTGATGATATTATGTAAATATGTAAACTAGGAGATAAAGGTTTACTATTTGTCACATGGTCTCTATTCCTCCTTACCGTATGGCTCCGACAGAACTTAAGGAGTTGAAAGAGAAGTTGAAGGATTTGTTAGATAGGGGTTTCATCCGACCGAGTATCTCTCCATGGGGTGCTCCAGTTTTGTTTATTCGTAAGAAGGATGGTTCACTTCACATTTGTATTAATTACTGGAAATTGAACAAGGTTACCATTAAGAATAGGTATCCTCTTCCAAGGATAGATGATTTGTTTGATCAACTCCAAGGTGCGAGTTACTTCTCTAAGATTGACCTACGGTAGGGTTATCAACAATTGAGGGTGAAGGAAGATGAGATTCCAAAGACGGCTTTTTGAACTCAGTATGGTTATTATGAGTTCTTGGTAGTGTCATTTGGTTTGACGAATGCTCCAGCTGCATTTATGGAATTGATGAATAAAGTGTTTAGGCAATACCTTGACATGTTTGTGATTGTGTTCATCGATGATATTTTGATTTACTCAAGGAGTAATGGTGAGCACACCGATCATTTAAGGATTGTGTTGCAAGTCATCAAGGACCAACAAATCTTTGCAAAGTTTAGTAAATGCGAGTTTTGGTTGAGATCTGTGGCTTTTCTTGGCCACATTATTTCTGATAAAGGAATTGAGTAGATCCTAAGAAGACAGATGCAGTTAAGAGTTGGCCTAGTGTAACACCACGAACATTTCTAAGTTAAGACTCGAACCATTCTTCATTTACTTGTAGGGTAATATCAGGTAATTCTTAAATAGCCAATATGTGTAAGGGTAAATTATTTAGTGTGGGTATGATTTTTGATATCAATTAATGTCACTAGAAACTCCTAGCACAAAGTTGAGTTGAAAGTTTCCTTACCGATTAAGTTTTGATTTAAGATTCTACTTGGGTCAACTTCAAACGACCATATCTCTTAGAATATAAAGAATTACGTAGCCCATAACCTATCAAATTAAAGGTATTTGAATCTTCTTTCCAACATCATCAATTTTGCAAGAATCCAAGTATTGAGTAAAAAGTTATGACCATTTTAGTAACCTGAAATAGTGCAGTGACGAATTAGCCGACGAGAAAAACATTAAAAAGGGTCGTCTTTGTCTTTTTACCTCTAAGAAAACCCTAAAGAATTTCTTGACTAAGTAAAGACTCAAAACAATCAGATTTTCATCTCTTAATCCATCATTTTCTTCTCTCTCAAACCCTAAGGAAAAATCAAAGTAGAAGACTCCATTCAAGATTCTTTCAATCTTTTTCAAGATTCTTCTTCAAGGTAAGTTTTTCTCCAAGAATTCCATTCTTTCCAACTAAAATTCTTCCATACAATTATGAATCACTAATGAAAATCATAATTCTTGGCTGTAGAGATTTCAGAAAACTAATTCAAGAATCTCAAGAAAGGTTTTCTTGATTGTTTAACTTCAAGCTAGGGTTTTAAGGCTTCTAATCAATTTCTTCTTCAAGATTCTTCAAGAACGTTGTTATTTTAAGTATGTAAGGCTATCATAGTGTCGGAATAGTTCATCCTCACGCCCTACATCTACTTTCAAATCAGTAAAAGAGAAATCTAGGATTCTACCCCTAGATTTGAGTATTCTTGAGATGAGTTGATTTTGAGTTCTCGAGTTCCTATTTCTTTTTGAAATTCTATTCCTAATTATTGAATTTCTATATGTTATGCATTAAGATTCTTGAGTTGATTCTTTCATGTCTATGTTTCCACATGAACCCTATCAATTGAGTATTCTTAAGATGAGTAGTGTTCCGGAGTTCTTGCGTTCTTGAGTTTAGAGCATTGAGTTACCATATTGCTATTAAGACCCCTGAGTTGAGTCGTTCATGTCCATAATTCTACATGAACCCTATGAATTGAGTTATAAATTTTGAGAAGCTTTTTCAAGCCAACATTTGAGTTTTAAATTGAGTTTTTGAGAAAGTAAAGATGAGTTTTGAGAAAAAGTTTTTAAAACATGATTAGTATGACATGCGAGTATGCCATCAATGTTTAAGCAGTATGGTATCTAGTTACGCCATCAATGTTTATACAATATGACTTCCCGAGTCATTAATGATCATATCACAATATGATTTTGATATATTTTTGAAAAAGAGTTTTCTAAAACGTGATTAGTATGACAATTGAGTATGCCATCAATGTATGAGCAGTATGGTATCTAGTATTTTCTAAACACCCTATTCATCAAATCCATAAATGCCTCCGGAGCATTAGTAAAACCAAACGATATTACCAAAAACTCATAATGACCATATAGAGTTTGAAAATCTGTTTTGACAATGTATCTTCCTTCACCCTCAATTGGTGATAACCCGACCAAAGGTCAATCTTAGAGAAACAACTTGATCCTTGAAGTTGATAAAACAAGTCATCTATCCTTGGGAGAGGATATTTGTTCTTAACGGTAACCTTGTTCAATTGCTGGTAATTGATACACATATGGAGTGAACCATCTTTCTTTCTAACAAACAAAATTGGAGAACCCCATGGAGAGATACTCGGTCGGATGAAACCCTTATCCAAACACTTTTTCAATTCCTTAAGTTCTGCCGAAGCCATTCGATATGTAGGAATAGATACAGGTTGCATATTAGGGAGTAGGTCAATACCAAAGTCTATTTCCTTTTCAGGTGGAATACTGGGTAGATCATCTGGAAACACATATACAACAGGGACTGACTCAAGAGTAGGTCTTTCAGAATCTATATCCCTCACCCTAACTAGGTGGTATAAGCAACCCTTAGAAATCATCTTTCTAGCTTTAAGATAAGAAACAAACCGACCTTTCAGTATATAATTTCCTCCCTCCCATTCTATGATAGGCTCATTTTGAAACTAAAACCTGACTACATGGGTTCTACAGCCAATAGAAGCATAACATGAATGCAACCAATCCATACCAAGGATAACATCGAAATTTAGAATATCAAGATCTACAAGATCAACAAGAGTGATTCTATGGGATAAAGAGATGTGACACCATCTATAAACCCTCTTAGACACTATAGAATCACCAGCTAGAGTAGAGACAGAGAAGGGATCTAACAACATATCTAGAAGAATATCAAACCTCATAGCCACATATGTCGTCACAATAGACAAGGTAGCACCGGGGTCAAGTAGAGCATAAATATTAAGTTGGAAGACTTTCAACATACCAGTAACCACACCGGGAGAATCCTCTTGCTCATGACGAGTCTAAAGTGCATGGAATCACTTTTGCTTCTGACTTCCACTAGAACCTGATGAAGGGTAAGGTTGTGCCCATCAATGATTATCCCATTCATTCTTAGTAACTAAGGGACAATCCCTTATCCTGTGATCCATATTACCACAACCAAAACAAGCATTGGAACCGGCTAGACATCTACCCTCATGCTTCCTTCCACAGTTAGCACGAATAGACAATGAAGATCCACTATCGTTTCCTCCTTGAGGTTTAGGGTTAGACACCCTATCTTCATTGAACTTAGGAGGAGCATTGTAGAAGACCTTTGTAAGAATTAAGAATGACCATGTCCATCAGACCTTGAATGGGAGAAGTTTCCATCTCCAGTCCTTACCCTCTTTGTCTCCCTAGATCTTTCCCTAAGTTTCTCCTCTCCTATTTTTTGTGCATGAACCTTTAGATGAGAAATTCCCATATCATGGGTAAGCATTGTGGTACGGCATTCCTTAACTACTATTTCGAACCCACCCGAAACAAACCTACACATCCTTACCCTAGGATTTGCAATTGTAGTAGGAGCATATAGACAATTGTGTGAACTTCAAAGTGTATTCCTTCATACTCATGTTTCCATTACGAAGGTTGATGAATTCAAGTATCTTTTCTTCCCTCATCTCAAGGGGAAACAACCTATCAAGGAAAGAAACCTTAATTTTTTCCCAATCAAGAGGACTCACATCTTCCGCCCTCTCATCTTTCCATTTGTTGAACCACATTTAAGCAACACCCTTAAGTTGGTAAGCGACCGATTCCACCTTTTCCACCGGCGTTACTACCATGATCACTAACAGCTTATACACTTCATCAATGAACTCTTGAGGGTCTTCCTCAACTTCGATACGTCCAAACTTACACTTTAATTAAGAGTGGTCAATGTCAATTTATAGAACTCAACATGAGTTGAGGTCGATCCCACATAGAATTTGCTTACAAAAATAATTTTATTGTCGCTTTTATTCAGTTGTTGCTATTGTTCCCAACAAAGAGTAATTGCAGAATGTAATTATGAGTTTGATTTTTGTTTCAAGTACGTAATGTTTAGGTAACAAGAGTAACAGGATTTTAACTTCAAAGATGTGATAATTGATAAATGAAACCAGGATTGTGTTCCCCATGACTTTGCTCTAGTATTGAAACGTAAGTAATGACTTATTGTTAACATTTCATGTTCCCAGCGAATTAAATGCGCTTAAACACTTGTCAGTATTATTAGGTACCTTATACTCTATTCATCTCGATCTTAGAGTGTTTTTAGTTTACCCTTACGTGTTTGTTATTAAGAATATCTTCTCTCAAATTCGACTTTTAAATACAAACTGATAGAATGACATTACTTTTTCCTAATTACCACTTTTCTCTCGAACAAGTGGGAAATACAAGAAAGTTTTAATGCATGCACTCATTAGGAAGAATTAATAATGAAAGTAAGAGTCACATGCCCAATTAACAATCATACTTTACTCATATTTCGAATTCATAACTAGATTGTTGTCATGGTTCCCACAACCCTAGTTGTGCTGTTTAGCCACTCATGTTTTCACGTGAACAAGAATTAACTGTCATTGAAGGCATAAAAAAAATCACTTACAATAATTACGAGTTTACCAAAAAGATTGAAAATCAAATACGTAATCACGATCTCCAAGTCTTGATCCAAAAATAGTCAATAAAAATCAAAGATGAAAATATGGAAAGTTATGCTTCATTCATACATTGACGAGATACCTTCAAAAATAAACCTAGTCAATACAAATAGTCTGGGAAAAACAAATTCTACTCGAAGTAGTACTGACTTGTCAGGATGGCTCACGGAGGACTTAACGGCCCGTCACGAGCCAGACGGCCCGTGAATCCAGTTGTTGTCCCACACTTAGATAGTGTGGGACTTCCTTCACTAAGATCTTTTACGGGCATCTAGAAGGTCCGTATTGGGCACCATGGTCCGTCTGGTGCTCCGTGATGTTAAGCCTTCACTTGGGAGTCCACTGGAAATATCTTTTAATCTTCCCACGCCACACAACGACTCGTCACCTCCACCACGACTCATTTAGGGTACCGTGACCTTCAGCCCCCACTTAGCTCCTAAGAATCCATATTGGTTATCTCCCACGAGCTCTCACATGGCCCATCAAGAGGACCACGACCCGTTTGGGACTTTGTGGTCTTCACTTGGCCGTTTTAGTTCTGTTTTTCTTCACTGCCTCAGCTTCACGAGCCCTTAGACGATTCGTCATCATGACCATGGACCATCTAGGGCTCCGTGATGCTTGGTTCCACTTCATTTTCTTCACTTATTTCTCTATCTTTCACATCCAAGTGTTTTACCTGTTCAATCATTAACAAACACACCATATCCATATAAAACTACTCAATTTCTAGCCTTAATCCTTAGTTTTGAGCAAATGTGCCAATAATTCACCGCACATCAAGACCCTCAACTTAGAACCATTGCTTGTTCTCAACCCGACGCTCAGAACCCAATAAAACCTTACTAACATGCAACAACTATCAAGTAACACCTCAGATTCGAGAGAGAGGGCATGGCATGTTAAGAACATCAAGGTGCCAACCCACAAAGTCCAACCATGGCCCATGGATGGGACCACACACCGTAGGTGGGTCCTTGGATGGGCACCAAGAGGAATGGCCTAGGCAATAACCATGCCAGGACCCACGATCCATCGATGGGTCCACGGCTCGTGGCTAGGGGAACCGTAGGTCGCCCAAAATTCTCTGAATCTACACACAATTGATGAGGACGGACCGTCAGTGAGGGCGTAGGTGCGGTTTGACAGGTTTAAGTTTAGGGGCCTAAGGGAGTTTTCCAATTTTAATTAGATTAAAGTGAGGTCATTTTAACCAACTCTAGAACACCTATATAAGTCATTTTATCCCCAAAACTTACCAATTCTAGTAATTATTTCCAAAACCCAAAAGAAATCCCAAAGTTCTTCTCTCAAATAATTCTCTCTCTAGAAACTTAAAGAAGAAGAAGGAGATTCAAGCTAGGGTTCAAGAGCAAGCTTCCATACTTCAATTTCTTTGGGCTTTGATAGTAAGGTATGATAGTTTTCATCGCCATGGATTCTCTTCAAAGTTGATTTGAATAATTTAATTATGTTCTATTATGCATGAATTGATGAATTGACATGATTTTTATGATGATTTACCCATGAACCCATGTAATCCCCATCTTTTCAAGTTATGAATCATGTGATGTGGGATTTTGAATGTAAAGGGAGGGTTTTATGAAATTAAGCATGTATTGCAAGATTTACATGAAATTATGATGAAATCCATATCTAGCCTATGTTTTCTAAGTATTGATGATATAGAGTGGGTTTTGAACCTCAAGAGGTAAATTATGAACTTATGCATTTTCTTATAAAATCTATGCAATTGTTTTAAGGGTACTTTGAGAGTAAAGTACCAATGATGTTGTTGTTGTTGTGTTATTGAAAAGATATTCTAATAAACACGTACTAGCATGATGTGAAATTTTTTCTCACATAATAAGGGTTCTTAGGTTGAAAGGCTTTCTTACCTAATTGAATCAAAGATTAAAATTGATCATGGACGGTGAAAGGTTTTCTCATGCATGCTCTAAGGAGATACCTTATGATAAGATAAGTGAAGACTTAATAACTAATCCATGGGATTTATGCTTAGCACATAGTGGATATTGATATGAGATGGAAGCTTTCACGTTAGTAGAGGCCGGGTTTCAAGAAGCAATCTGTTGAGATGGAAGCCCTCATGTTAGTAGAGGCCAGGTTTCTAGTAACAATCTCTTTATCCCTTAAACTACGTGCCCCTGTAGGATGATTAGCAAGTGGATCAACTTAAGCTATAAGTTCATGGTTCTACCTTCGGCAAGTAGGAAAACTCTTTTTGGTGTGGGAGACACCGGGGGATCATGTTATAACTCACATGGTCTCTATGTCGGTTAAAGCTTATTCCCACAATAACATGAATAATGAACTACGATTACTTCAAGAAGTATCGCATATGAGTTTAAAGGTTTCAAAAATGATGTTAGCTTGCATTGACCATGGTTTTATGACTTATGATTTCTAACTCTCTTATATCATGTTTTAGTTTGATCAATTGTATGTCATGGAATGAAATGTCTCTTTTAGCATGTTTTAAATGTTTTTGCATGGTTATCATAGTTGGTACATTGTTTTGTACTAACGCATACTCTAGCCTACATTTTCCCCAAATGTAGGGTCCGACAGTCAGGGTCATCAGTTTCATGGCTAGGGGTTAACTTGAGATATTTTCGAGCATTGGTGAGTCCTCATGCTTCGAGGATGGATTTTCATTGTTTTAGTTCCTTTCATGTATTTATATTTTGGACATGATGTATGGCCTAGGCCTAGTTTCATTCTATTGTATTAAATGGCTATAATGAGACAAGTGTTTTAGACTTCCTCTTTTCGCTTATAAAAATGTTTGGACTTGAAATGTTGTTTTACTTTCATTGTTATATTTCTTATGTTATGAGAGCTAAGTGGTTTGTTTGGAGTCCTTCGGGGTTCTATACGCCATGTAACATCTAGGGGGTACCCCTCGGTTGTGACAAACTTGGTCATCAGAGCACAGGGTTTAGAATGGTCCTAGGATATCACATAAGCCACTTCTAGTAGAGTGTCGTTCATAAGTGTGAAGCACGCCACATTTATGAATGAGAAGCTACAAGATTATTGGGAAACTCCAATTATTTCATTACTCTAAAGTTGTGCGACAAAATCTAACTCTATAGGGTCTTTCTCCTAATCTTTACCCGATGGTGTACATGTTATGACTACTCTAAGGTATTATGCGAGAAGGAATGAGGGAGACAATGTAGACCAAGGAGTTTCTCCTAAAGCTCCGACAGACCCTTTGGCTGAAAATATAACAAATGTGGAGTTTAGGTCGGCTTTTCAAATGTTTGATCAAGCCATGATGGCCCAAGCCAATAGAGAGGTGGTAGTCCTCGTAAAACAAAAGTGGGTACGGCGGCATCAAGAGTGAGAGATTTAACGAGGAAGAACCCTCCAAAATTTTATGGCTCGAAGGTTGAGGAAGATTCTCAAGAGTTTATCAATGAGGTCTATAAGGTACTTGCTATCATGGGAGTTACTCTGGTATAAAAGGCGGAATTGGCTGCTTATCAACTCAAAGGTGTTCCTCAGATTTGGTTCAACCAATGGAAATAAGCAAGACCGATAGAAGTGGGTCCCATAGAGTGGAAAAGGTTTAAATCTGCTTTTCTTGATAGGTTCTTTCCCCTTGATATGAAGGAAGCAAAGGTTCTTGAGTTCATCAACCTTCGTCAAAAAAGTATGAGTGTGAGGGAATATGGCCTTAAGTTCACTCAATTGTCTAAGTATGCTCCAACATGGGAGCAGATTCGAGGGCTAGGATTAGTAAGTTCATTTTGGTTGTGACCAAAATGGTGATTAAATAATGTCGTACCTCCATTCTCATTGGTTACATGGACATCTCTCGACTTATGGTTCATGTATAACAGATTGAAGAGGAGAAACTCAAGCAAAAGTCTAGGGAGGTAAAAAGGGGACCAAAATAGAGCCTCAAGCTAGAGTTCTAGAGTTTGATGTTGAGGGTTAGAGTCATAAATAAGACTTCCCATACATAGAATGAGAGGTTTAGGGGTTAAAAATCAAGGCACGTGTTACACCCCGTAGTTTAGAAGACCATCTAAGGTTTGGTTGAGGGTCACAAGGGCAGGTGCCACGGCAAAGGGGGAAAAGCCCCCAAGGCCAAGGCTGACCCAACTTTGGCAAGGTTCTACCTCAAGTCCACGACGACCTTCACGACCAGTGGTTTTGACCACGGTTCGTGATGGGTCTCGTGAATTCCCCTTGGACTCTTAGGAGACAAGACCTTGAGGCCTAGCTACTTCCTAAGGACCACGAGCCACTTCACAACAAGTGGTCATGACCACGACTCGTGGGAAGGCTCGTGGTCATGCCTTAGGTTTGTGGAGGCTAAGAATCCATGGCCTAGATAATGGTCCAAGACCATAGCAGGAACACGGTCAGTGGTGAGGACCACGACCCGTGGTGCCTCTTGTGAAGGTTGGACAGTAGGCTGCCAAGTGGAGGACTTTTTAGGAAATTCCAAACGTGGGGTTTATTAGATGGGGTCATTTTACCTAGTCTTAAAACCTATATATCAGATATTTTAAGCTTTTAACCACCAAATTAAGTTAATATTTCACAAGACCCAAATCAAATCCCCAAATACTGTCCTCTCAAATATTTCTCTCTCTATAAAACCCAAAACTTGGAGAAGAAGATAGAGCTTGAAGCTTAGGTCAAGAACCATATTCCATTATTGCAATCTTGTGTTAGGGATTTGAATTAAGCTATGTTAGATTATTCATCTATGGGTTCTTCCACCCATAGAGCCCCCTAATTTTCCCCCAATTTTGAAGAAAAACCCCAATCTAGCTACGGTTTCTCTCTACATTGTGGGTAGAGATTGGTATGATTCCAATTGAGTGGATAACACCTAATTATGATTGATTTAATTTTGAGTTGTGATATTATGATGAATTTATGTGATTTACATGGTTACCCTAATCTAATTGATGAAGTTGAATTATGTGGGTTATTGTCATGGAAGGTGAAATTGATGATTCATGGGTGATCTTCTAGAATTAATGCTTTGACTAGTAATTGTCTAAGGCTAGAAATATATATACTTGAATTGGACGAGAATAATGTTAAATGGATCATGACTAGTAAAGCTTGATACTGAACCTTGGTGATGAACTATGACTAGAATTGCTTAAAGGTAAAGCTTGTGAATTGAATGTCTTGTGATCTAAACATGAATAAGGATAGAATGAAGTAAAGCTTTGAGAGTAAGGCTTGTAGTCATGAATGTTAAATCACTAGGACTTTGAGAGTAAAGTTAATGTGATGAATAGAGGTCTAATAGGTAGAATTGTGGTGAAAGGCCTATACTGACCTAACCTACCTTATAAATGCTTGAAAGTATAAAGATATAGAATCACTTGAACATAGATTGGTTGTCCATGATATCTTTCCATGAGATATGAATATTAAGAAAGGCTTAATAGTAAATCTAGGGGTATATTCTTGGCTACTAGTGGATATTGACAATTAGATGGAGTGTGACACAAGATAGGGTCCGGGCTCCAAGTTGAAAGGAGGACCACACCTAGTTGATGTGAGGACTATCCAAGTTAAAGGAAGAACTCTTACATAGTAGAGTGTGGTTTTTCCCAAAGTTAGGTCTCATGAGAAGCAAGCCTTCACATAGTTGAGTTACGGTTTGTTGTAGCAATCTCCATATCCAATGAACTAAGACATGCTTGAAGAAGCATCTCATAGTGTTCCAAAGCATAAATGAACTAAGACTTAATTAGAGAAGTACCTCATAGTGTTTAAGAGTATAAATGGACCTAGACATGCTTGGGGTAGTATATCATAGGGGCCATGTTAGTAATAAACTCAGACATGCTTAAAAAAGTGTCTCATATGGTTCAACCTAATAATGAGCTATATGTTCTTAAGGGAGTACCTCATAGTGTTATAAGGTCTAAAGAAAGGGACTAGGTTCCAACCAATAAGTATGAAAATGAGGACCTAAAAGTGGTACTTAGTATGTATAGTATTATGGGATGCTAGTCATGCATTGCACAAGTATGACTTAGGGTTAATCAAGGAAGTGTTTTCTTGTATGATGTATGACTAGATATGGTTGTCCTAGAGTTGACTTCCTTGTTAGTATTGACTAAAGGTGAGAGATTCCCTTGGTTATAAGAGTTAAGTTAAAGGATGAGATCCTAAGGTGATTAGTATAATGGTCTAAAGTGGTACTAAGTGTGAGTGGTATTATGGGATACCATTCATGCATTGCACAAGTTTGACTTGAAGCTACTTATGAAAGCCTAAGATGTGACTATGCATGTAGATTATGATTAAGGTGACCAAAGAGGGATACTTAGCTTGGATAGTATTATGGGATGCTATTCTTGCATTGCAGAAGTACGCTTTTAAGGTTACTTGAGAATATTCCTTTTATGATATGAATGACTAAGAGTTGAATAATGCTTATATGATGCTTATGTTAGAGACTTTGCTTATTATTATGATATTGTCTCTTATGCTTATGGTTTATGTTTCATGAAGTATTTCATATGATTATGTCTTATGTTGACTAGCCCTTATGATATGCTCTTATGAAATTATGCTAGATAATATATTTAGTACATTTTGTACTAATGCATACTTTGCCTACATTCTAATCAAATGTAGGGTTCGAAGATTTGAGTTCCAATCTTGAAGATAAGTTTCTAAGGAGCAAAGGAGTTGAAGATTTGGTGAGTACTCATAGTTTCGAGGACAAACTCACTATTATTCCTTTATGCCTTTTATTTCATTATGAGGCTATTGTATGGACTTTGTCCCAAGAGTTTTATTCTAAAGTTGTATTAGATGGTTTGAGACAAATTTGTAGTAAACACTTCCGCTTGCTTTTATGAAAAGTTTTTGAATGTATGGATAAAAGTTTTAAATTTCCGTACTTTTTTATTACCCTATGTTATGATGTGCTAAGGTATTGTATGAGACCCCTTCGGGGTCAAGTACGCCATCTTATACCTAGGGTGTACCCTTGGGTCGTGACAAACTTGGTAATTAGAGCACAAGGTTTAGAATAGTTCTAGGATTGTCTCACACCATGTCTAGTAGAGTCTTGTTCATAAATGTGAAGCGCACCACATTTATGAATAGGAGGCTATTGGATGTTTAGGAAACTTCACTTCTTCATTCTCTAAGTTCTGCCATAGAGTTTGGCTTTAGTAAGCCCTTCTTTTAACCCGTGCCCTATGGTTTTTCAGGGTATGCTAATACAAGGGAAAATACTGGGAGAGATGAGGATGGCAATGTGGAGCAAGAGGTTCCTCTCCAAGTTCCACACCAAGCTGATCCTGAAGCTCCAATTGACTCTATAGGGGAGAATGTGACTCATGCGGAATTTAGGTCTTCTATGCAATTGTTGGCTCAAGCCTTGACGACTCAAGTCAATAGAGGTATGGTAGCTCTGGTGAACCCCAATGTGAATTTTACGGCTTTTAAGGTGAGAGAGTTTTTGAGGATTAATCCTCCGGAGTTTTATGGCTCCAAAATGGAGGAATATCCTCATGTTTTTATAGATGAAGTGTATAA
This sequence comes from Solanum bukasovii, assembly GCA_029582585.1. Lineage (NCBI taxonomy): Eukaryota > Viridiplantae > Streptophyta > Magnoliopsida > Solanales > Solanaceae > Solanum > Solanum bukasovii. Next base: position 4,547 of record JAJOOI010031851.1, on the reverse strand, counting down.
GGTGCTTGCTATAATGGGATTGACTTCGATAGAGAAAGCGGAGCTAGCCGCTTATCAATTAAGGGATATAACACAAATATGGTATGAACAATGGAAAGACAATAGGCCGGTAGAAGCAGGCCCAATAGAGTGGGAAGGGTTTATAGAAGCATTCCTTGATAGGTTCTTTTCCTTAGAGTTGAGGGAATGAAAGATGCAAGAATTCATTAACCTTCGTCAAGGAGGTATGAGTGTGAAATAGTATGCTCTTAAGTTCACCCAACTATCCAAGTATGCTCCAACTTTAGTGGCGGACTCAAGGGCTAGAATGAATAAAGTATTAATGGGAGTGTCCGACTTGGTAGAGAATGAGTGTCGTTCGGTAATGCTTATCCCAAGTATGAATATTTCAAACCTTATGGTCCATGCCGAACAAATTGAGGAGCAAAAACTGAAGAAAATGAATAGGGAGGTGAAAAGACCTAGAAACGATGATGGGAACTTTTCTAGTGTTAAGTCTGATGGGCAAGGTAGGCCTAAGTCTAAACAAAGGTATTCCGGTCAAGATTCTTCCAACACCCCTAGGTTTGACCAAGAGAAGGGTAGTGGGTCTCCATTTCCTAAACCTATTTGCACCAAGTGTTGGAGGAATCCCCATGGTAAATTCCTAGCCGGTAGAGAATGAGTGTCGTTCGGCAATGCTTATCCCAAGAGTGATCTCCTCATGTTGTGTCTAGTATGTGTTTCATGCTTTAGTAATTTTCGGATTTCTTTTCTTTTGTGACTTTTTATGTTGGACCTTGAAGTTGTCTTTAGCATGAATGATGTTTAGAAGTGATTTAATAGGCTTACTCCCAAGAGAGAGATGGTCTGCCCACAAAAAGTAAGGTTATTGTGTGTCTATGTGTTGTCATGATTTCCTTATGTGCATGCGTTCATGAAAAGCTTAGGTCTTGAAAGAAAATGGGTTTATATGAATTGTTTTCCTTATGTTGTAGTTCATTAAATATGAGTTACCTATTTTACTTCATGAGATGAATATATGAGCATGTCTTAGTTTGGAGTTGAAAGATTCCTCCTTGAATAAACGCTTTATGTGAGTAAAATGCATTTAGGCTCCATAAGAGTATGTTGAGCATATTATGACTAGGATATGGTAGTTTCTCCTTGAACATGACTAGTTATGATAATTTCATGCATAAATGGGTTAGATGTAGTTCCTACTTCCTCGTGTTGCATTGAGTATGTTTAGTTTGGAATTGAAGTTTTCCTCTCTTGTTGTATGCAATTAGATGTGTTGCATGCATGATGGGCTGCTAGACTAGAGTCGTTTCCCTTAAGAAGTGTTTGGAAATGTCATTCGAGGATGGGAGAGATATTGTAATACCCCAGAAACTAGTAGACCAAACTAGAGCCTCAAGCTAGGGTTCTAGAGTTTGATGTTGAGGGTTAGAGTCGTAAATAAAACTTCCCGTACTTAGAATGAGGGTGAAGGCAAAAGTCATGCAAAGACCGAGAGAGGCGATATAATATTATTTTATAACTTATAAAATAAGTTTGAATGGTGTTAAGACTCTCCTGCAGATCTGATCTGTTCGGACCTTTTCAGGTCCATTAAAAGGCTTTTTGAAAAATGAAACAAATGGACTTAATGGACTGAATCTGAATCATTCAGATTCAGATCTGAAAACCAAACGCACTTAATGGACTGAATCTGAATGATTAAGATTCAGACCTCCATTACGTGCAAACAAATGAGGCCTAAGTCTTGTAGTCATTAATTTTAAATCACTAGGACTTTGAGAGTAAAGTTAATGTGATGAATAGAGGTCTTATAGGTAGAATTGTTGTGAAAGTCATATACTCACCTAACCTACCTTATAAATGCTTGAAAGTATAAAGTGATAGAATCACTTGAACATGGATTGGTTGTCAAAGACATCTTTCCATGAGACATGAATGTTAAGCAAGGCTTAATAGTGAATCTAGGGGTATATGCTTGGCCACTAGTGGATATTGACAATGACATGGAGTGTCACACAAGATAGGATCTAGGCTCCAAGTTGAAAGGAGGACCACACCTAGTTGATGTGAGGACTATCCAAGTTAAAGGGGAAACTCTTTCATAGTAGAGTGTGGGTTTTCCCAAAGTTAGGTGCAAGCCTTCACATAGTTGAGTTAAGGTTTGTGGTAGCAATCTCCATATCCAATGAACTAAGACATGCTTGAAGAAGCATCTCATAGTGTTCCAAAGTTTAACACTCCAACAATCTAGTAAGACCAAGCTAGAGTCTAATGAAAACTAGTGAGTTGAACTAGTGAGTTCTAGAGCATTTGGTAAGGGTTTTGAAGTGTCGTATGAGGGTTAAAACTTGTAAATATGGTTCCCGTACTTAGAGTAGGGGTTTTAGGGGTTAAACATCTGGATATGACTCCCCAAGGACCACCCAAGGGGTCCTTGAGGAGGACCCAAACACAGTCCCCAAAACTGTCCAACTTTAGTGAACTACGGATGCAATTCACGGCCAGTAGATTGATTTACGGCTCATGGTCTTGCTCCGTAGGTGAAGGCCTTCAGCAGGACTGAAAATGAAGCCTCAGACACCAACTACGGAGGTGGTTGATGGCTAGTAGACCCATCCACGCTCCTTGGATGGGGTCTCGTGAATGCTGCCTGTTTTCCAGCTTTTTAGTTTAAGTTAGGGGTTTGGGAATTAGTTATGTATTTAATTAGGGGTTACGGGAGGTCGGTTAACTAGTTAATTAATAACCTATATAAGCTAATAGATCTCTGAAACTAATTCGTTAATTCATTATAACCCTAGACCCCATATCAAAACCCAATTACCTTTCCCTTCCAAAATCTTCTCGCTAGAGTCCATTGAAGAACAAAGGAAGGGATCAAGCTAGAGCTTCAAGAAGAGGGATTTTTCATATGAATTTTATGGGGATCTAAACCTAAGGTATGGATGCTCTTTATTCTTTGTTAGCTATCACCAAGATGCCCCTTTAAATCATGTTTTCAAATCCCCCAATTCTAGGGTTTCCAATCTAGTCATGGGTCTTCTTCCCTAATGAATAAAATTGTTTAATTAAGGTTTATTTTGATTGATTATGATGATTTATGATTGGATTAATGGAGTAATGATGGATTTTGATGAAAATCTCCCTTGGACCCATGATTTTCCCTTCTTCCCAAATTGTGAACTAAGATGTGACTTGATTGATCATGGATGCTTAGCAATTGATTATGTTTATGTTTATTATGTTGTTGAATCATGCTATCTCTCTATCTAGTATAGGAATTCTAGAAGCTAGGGTTGATCTTGATTCTTAGCCTAGAAAGGCAATTTGCTAGGGTTGTATATGTTGATGAAGATTGTATGCGAAGTTGTTCATCCACTTGAAAGGTGGAGGTGTTTAATTATGATGTGGTTACTTGATGTTAGTATAATTCTATTTGTATTGTTAATTCACCTAAGATTCTAGGGCTATGTCATGAAAGAGCTAATTGAGGGTTATATGTGATCCTCCAAGAATGATGAAATGCTTCATGTAATGCCTTAGATTAGATCACCAAGACAGGAATTGCTTATGAATGAATCTTGTAGAGATGAAGTAACTTGATTAGGTCTTAGATGTTGAATCATGGTTGAAGTAGTATTGAGTTTAGCTTACTTGATGCTATATGTCTATAATTGATGAAGAATGAAGCATGTGGTTAGTTTACCTTGGGAGTTAGGTTTACATGATGATCATGTGAGGTATTTCTTGAGAGTAATGCTTGAAGCATGAATATGACTTCTAGGGCTTAAAGAGTAGAAGCTAAAATGAATGAACTACAAACGTAGAGGCTTTAAGAATGAAGCTATTATGTATGTCGAACTGTATAAGGTACTATTATGGAAGGACTCTACCCACATGACCTACAATGTGAGTACATGAGCTTATACATGCAAATGAATCAACTATTTGAGTTATGATTATATACATATCTATTATGATAAATGTTAGATGTGTTGATTTACATGGTCTATATACTCTATTTGTATATATTTTTCATTGTCTAATAGTATCTCTGATATTTGTTGTTTCTTTGGATTTTTAGGTAATTTGCAATATTTAGCTATGTGTCCTAATTTTTCACAGTTATAGCAAGTACATTCCGTTAGTTTCTTCTTTGGTCTATATGGTCTTTTAGTTTTGTAGTTTTTTACGTAGTAGTTTCTTCTTGGTCTTTTATACTTATATTTTGATCTATATTTTTTATAGTTTCTTTTTTTATTATACTTTTTATAATATCTATCTGTACATCCAAATTGGGGTGCTATTTTATTTTTGCAACATGCTAGGTTTTTTACTAATATTTTTTCCATTTTTATGTTTTTCACATAGTTCTATAAACCATCGTTGTAAGAATTTCATTCTAGCTCCTAGGGTATCTGTTAGTCCTGCTTCATTTCAACTTCTTATTACTTTTGAACTAAAAGGTTCGGGTAATTTTGTAAAATATAGTTTCGTTATTTCTTTAATATCTTCTGTACTATATGTTCCTTTATAATAATATT
>JAJOOI010031850.1:0-22082 GCA_029582585.1 Solanum bukasovii | reverse complement strand
TTAAACTCTTGGTTCCCCCCCCCCCCCCCCCCAAACCTCAAAACCAAACTGCTACGCTATACCCCTTTCAATTCCTCATCGAACCAACATATTATAATAATAGTAGGATACTAACTTAGCAATTCAATTATATTAATTTTTATCATAAAGGAATATTTTCCTTCTAATAGTGACCTAATTTCAAGAATTGAAATTCTTACCTGAGATGCAAATGTTGCTCTTCGTGTTACCGGTAGTAACTTGAATTCACGAGGAACAAAGTGATCATCCATTCTATACTCCTAAACTATCTTATGATTTACTAAGTATATGACTCTCTATCATGGAGCAATCATTTCTCACATAAACTTCTTGATTCCCCCCCCCCCACAACCTCAAAACCAAAATTCTATTCTATACCCCTTACAATTCCTCATCTTACCAACTTATTTTAATAATAGTAGGATACATACTTATAAATTAAATTATAATAATATTTAGTATCAAGGAATATTTTCCTTCTAACAGTAGCCTAATTTCCACAATTGAAATTCTTACCTGAGATGGAAATGACGCTCTTCGCCGTTTACAGACATGTCTTCTCCATAATTTATTTTTTCTAAATTAATTATGAACCAAAAATTTCTAAATTTTATTATTTTTATTTCTTCAGATGGTCCAAGTTTTATAGGGCATTATTTAAATTTCAGACTTGACCCATTTACAATAAACTATGAATTAATTATTTGATAAATACACAAAACTATATAATTGTAGTTAAGCAAATTGCTCAACATTCTCATTTAAAATTTATGGAAAGGGTCGAAATAATTCTAGTACTCAAAATGATCTAATGGATCATTACAATAGTGTAGATTAGTGGGGTGGTTTCAGGATTTGTTATTATTTTTTTTATAAAATGATATATATAAAATATAATAATTAAATTATTATCTAACTATTTTGAACAAATAAAAATATAGAAAATTTAAATAGCTAAAACTAAAAATATAATTAAGAGAATACTAACTTATTTATAAAACCGAAGTTAAAAAATATATTTTTTGTAAAGTTTCTTTTCTTTCTTATAACAAATAAAATTTACCCTAAAATGTCATTCAATTTTGTTGTTTTTCTAATCTTTTAAAATAAACTTAATAAAATAAGATAAAAATCACAATATTTAATTTAAGTTTTTTTAATTAAAATATTTAAGCAGTATAAATGGTGTGAAACCGTATGTTTGGTGAAAAATTGCGTGTCTACAAATTGGATGTGAAGGCTAAGTAAGATCTTGTTCGAGTTATGGTTGATTTGAAGAAGTCATTTTCTAGAAAAGCCATTGAGGCTTTCTCCAAGGAGGAGATAGTGTCCTTCGTTACCAAGGTCGGTTATGTGTTCCGAATGTTGATGAGTTAAGGAATCATATTTTGATAGAAGCTCATAATTACCGATATTCTATTCACCTGGGAGCCACCAAGGTTTACCGTAATTTACGAGAAATCTATTGGTAAAATGATATGAAGAAAGGTTCACTCTATTTCTTTATGTCCCCATGAATCGTATGTTTGTAACAATAGGGACAAATTTTTTTCAATTCAAATCGATTAGCTGTATTGTGCCGATTCTTTTGAATAATATATCTGGAAATACCTCTTTATACCTTATCAACACTATTTTGGACACACTTAGTACATACGAAAATCACCGTTACACGGACATCTTTCCCCGTGGCCTTTATTTTGTACTTTATTGTATTGTCCTAAATTTTGCAATAAAGAAAACTTTTTTTTTTTATAAAAAAAACAAAAGATATGAATCCTCTATTTCCAATTGTTCCTTTTTGATAGGAATCGAGAAGAAATAAGAAATTCAATGCGATTCAATTTCATACTAATGTAGTAGTATATGAACTATTCTGATTTCGGCCAAGTTACAAATTAGAAGAACTCGAGAAATTTTGATTGAATCATGATACAAATTACAAAGAATTTTTTTGAACAAGAGGAGAAAAAAAGAGGAGATAGAATCCAATTCTTTTAGATACTTTATCTAAGAAACTCTACCCATCTATGTTATAGATGGGGTATATCTTGCCAAACTGGATAAAACTATTATTCTAACCTATAGATCCAATCACGATATTATATATAAGAAGAAAAAAATATCTTTCTTGATCAATCCCTTTGCCCCTCATTCTTCAAGAATAAGGAAGATCCTTTTCAAGTTTTAATTTGTTTATTTGGAATCTGGGTTCTTCTACTTCATATTTTAGAAAGGGGTGGGAGTATCTGTTCTTGAATAACTATAAGCGAACCTTTCTAGATGTTTCGACGCTTGATTCTCGAATAACATTGAATGTAAGATGAATGCTTGGTTTACGTTATGGAAGAAAGACATGTATATGTAATAATGAATATTGCTTGGTGCGAATAATTGAGGGAAATATATTAAGATGATAAAAAAAATGACTGGCAAAGGATAAATTGGCTAGTTCCCAGTATTTAATTATGAAATCCAATTGTTGGTCATTAAAGAATACAAAAGAAAGAATTTCAAATTTACAAGATACGATCTATGTGGATCTAAAGTGTCAAAACGGCTCGAATGGTACGATCTCTCCACCACCTTAGAATGAAAGGAGTGATCTCGTAGTTCTTGGTCTCTTCAACAAGAACGCGGTCAGAGCCCTAGTTCCTCCCACTGCTTGGGAGCTTACGGTTTCATGTTCTATTTCACTCCCCGATGGGGGTTCGTATAGGTATACAAAGACTCTGTGGCTAAGAAGTAAAAATGATATATCGAAGTTGTTTTGATGATTGAATAATCTTATTACTTCAACTACCATATCTTTTGTTTCATTTCTTGTGGAACAATCACGAAAACTTTTTTGCTTATGGATCTACTACCAGAAATTCAATGCATAATCTCAGCATTCAATGTGTATTCCTGAATAATTTCATTTTTTCTAGTGTGAGATATCACATTTTTCGAGGAACTGTAGATGCTGTCGGAGTAAAGGATCATCAACAAGGGCGTTCTAGATTTTTATGCAAGACTTGTATCATTTGATGATGCCATGTGAATCGTAGTCCATAAATTGTTAAAGATTCCATAAAAGCTAGACTAAGCAATAGAGTACCTCTTAGCTCATTCAGAAGGATCTCGTAATTCAATTATCCATGACTGTTTATGTCTTTAGCATGACAACTTGATGAAATTTTGAGGGAAGTGGGGTAAATTGTTGATACTACTGGAAGGATTCCTCTTTGGATAATAGTTACTGTAGCTGGTATTCTTGTAATCAGTTTAACATGTATTTTTTTTTATGTTTCATATTTCGGATTAAGTTCATCACTGTAGTAATCGACTAAATTGACTTGTCAACATGAAAGCATAAGAACTTAACGGGATTTCCTTCTTTGTTTGTTTGATTCAAAGGGGAAGGTCCCATTGAGTTCTTTAGAATCATAATTTTTGTTTTGTCTAAATGATAAATTGGGTTTTTTTTACTTTCAGAAATTCTGTTTTTCTCATTTTTCTGTTGTACAGAATGAAAACTTCATTCTCGATTCTACGAGAATTTTTATGAAAGCCTTTCATTTGCTTCTCTTCGATGGAAGTTTGAATTCACATGGCATCATCAAATCATACAAGTCTTGGATAAGAATCTACAACACACTAGAATACCCTTGTTGACGATCCTTTACTCTGACAGTATCTAGGTTTGGGTCGTGTATCTACGTCCAGTCTACAGTAGAAGAGAAGGTTCCATCAGAATAATTATTTATTTCAGTTCAGGGTTCCTTGTCTCTTTTTTTTATTGAAAAAGAATTAAAAAAAAGAGAGGAGAGGTTGTGGGGAGAAATGTGAATTTTTTTTCATTAATTTTTTCCTGATTTATTTCATTATTGGAGATGAATTTCTCAATCAATTTGTTGATGACAAATTTTCAGTTCAAATGGATTGGACACCTATCCAATAACTGAATATGGGTTATGACTAACTCGCTATTCACTCAGTTTTGGGGTCATAATGATTATGTAGAAGAGATGACCGAGTGGTTCAAGGTGTAGCATTGGAATAGCTATGTAGGCTTTTGTTTACCGAGGGTTCAAATCCCTCTCTTTTCGTACCTTCGCTTAATTCAGTGGTCGTGACCAAGAAACCACAAGTTTTACTTGGTGGGCCGGGAATGCCCAACTTATCAATCTATCCGGTAAACTACTAGGGGTTCATGTAGCCCTTGCAAGATTAATCATATTCTAGGCCGGAGCAATAAACCTATTTGAAATGGCCCATTTCATACCCGAAAAGCGTCCTGTAGAAAGAGGAGTAGTTATGAACTCTGTAGACCATCCCCATGGGGGTGGTGAAAGGAGATTCCCAATTGGTAGATTTTTGTTTTGTGTTTGTAGCAAAAAGTAGTTAGTTTATCGGAATCAATGTAAATAAGATAATAATGGTTTCTTTTTCTCGTTTGAGACAAATCGTGAATCTAGGATATTGTGGTCTTTTACAGTGAAAGAAGTTAGTATCGCCTAGGGAGTACTTTCGCAAGAATGAAACTCAAAGGAATTGACGGGTGCCCCCCTCTAAGAACTGTATATGAGACTTTCATCCCGTACAACTCAAGAAAAACCACCCAAATACTAGTTGAATAAGGTTTGTATCCTACTACTGAATCATAAGGGTCTATATTTTTTTTATTAATATTAAAGATGAGACCTATTATCGCTTTTTGCATGCTTTTTATAAGTTCTACGGACCGATGCCTGCTGCTTCTTAGTATATCCAGATAATAGGTAGGAGCATAAACTGAAACATTCTGGGGGCTACAAAGATAGTTATTAAATCTTTAGCACCGCATAAAAACATTCCCCGTAGAGTACCTTTTAATACGAATAAGAGAAACTCTGTTATAGCCATTTTTGTACATTAAATGTACACTATGGATAATCATCAACAAGGGAGTTCTAGTGCGTTGTAGATTCTTATCAGAGACTTGTATCATTTCATGATGCCATGTGAAATGCTACAAACATGTGAAGTGGAAGATTCATTTTATGTGGTTTCCCTGATCAAACTAGAAGTTACCAAGGAACGTCCATCATCAAAGCAAACCCAAGTCCATGCAAGAAGTAATGAGGATTCAGAATATCACAGATTGATTAATCAAAGATAGTTATGACCACTGTTCCCAGGGGCTTCGGTCGCCGGCTCCCTTGTCATCAGGTCACCAACAACCTTTGAATTGATGTCCTCTCATTGACTCCTCCTAAATTGCATTGTTTTATCCTATATATTTCATTTCAATTGGAATTTGGTTATTCACCATGTACGTGGATCCCCGCTAAGCATCCATCGCTGAATGTTTAAAGCACCCAACTCATAGTTGGTGAATTCGTACGTTCAATTCCTACTGGATGCACGCCAATGGGACCATCAAATAAGTCTATTGGAATTGGTTCTGTATCAATGGAATCTCATCATCCATACATAACAAATTGATGTGGTATATTCATATAGTCAATGGAATATATAGAATTGTGATCAATCAAATATTGCAAAGTCCCAATTTATTATCGATCAGAGTTGGACAATAACGGAATGTCTGCTAACCCTAGTGTACATTCAAATATCTGTCCAACATTCATTCGTGAAGGTCCTCCTAATGGGTTAAAGACCATATCAACGGATCTTCAATTTTGTAAATAAGGCATATCTTGTCGAGGCAAAATTTTGGAAATGATACCTTATTTACGTGTCTTCCAGCTACTTTATCGCCTACTTCAATTTCGACAATCACTTATTCACAAACTTCGTCTGGGCAAAATAGTTTTCATTTCCCATCTCATGGAAAACCATTTTTTCTCCGCATAGCCTTATCCCCATCTAGGGGTATTTTAGTGATATAGACCCCTCGTACTAACTGGAATCAAAGAATTAGTAGATCTGTTCCGCCCAAAATGGGAATGGACTAGGGTTATGAACTTATAATCTGATGATCGAGTCAATTCCATGATTATAAGTTCATTCCATACCGGACAAGTATGGAATAGGGTTATTTACATTCTCATAATGAGAAGGGGCCATTCGGGCCTATCTAAATAGATACTATGTTTACATATCGACCCCTTCCACCGCTCTTTCACCTCCCAAAGAGCAAAGTTGGCTGGATGAGCGCATATGAGGAAACGGGAGCAAGAAAATCAATAATCTCTTTCTTGTCCTTTTATTTAAGGTTAAGGTGCCAAATTCAAACTTGAAAAGGATCTTCTTTATTCTTGAAGAATGAGGGGCAAAGGGATTGATCAATAAAGATATTTTGTTCTTCTTATATATAAGATCGTGATTGGATCCGTGTCACGACCCAAGGGTACCCCCTAGATGTGACAAGGTGTATAAGACCCGAGAGGCCTCATATAAGCCACTTAGCATATCATAACACAAAGTAATAGAAATGAGAGAGAATTAATACTTTTCATTACAATCGAAGTCTTTTATAAAAGTGAGCAGAAGTCTAATACCATAGTCTCCAACCATTTAAAACAACACGGATAAAGTCTTGCGACGCAGCCCATGCAATAGTCCAAGACATAAAAGAAAAACATGATAGAACAGGGTGATCACATCCTCGAACACAATGAGGATTCACCAAATCTTCACTTCCTTGATCAACAACGAAGCTAGCCACGAGTGTGAGAATCTAAGTCACCGGACCCTATATTTGATAAGAATGTAGGCAAGAGTATGCGTTAGTATAATTAAGTACTAAATATGATAGCTAGCAGAAACAACATAAACATCATGGTTAGTCAATATAAACCATAAGAATAATCATGCACATACATTAATATCATAATAAGAAAGTAATACTTCTCAAGGAACCTTACTCATCCTTAGTCAAGACTTAGGTCATCACTTCTTAGTCAACTTACATCTTGGAAGGTACCTCAAGCAACAATCCAAGCTATTCATTCTTCATAAGATAGTTCACATAGTTTATACTTACTTTTAAAGACATGGGGATTCTCCTCTTTGCCAAACGTACAAAGGCTAATGGGTATTGGCCTCTTGCCTTACCTACTTTTAGATTGCCGGTACATGCCTCCACAACCTCATCATATGATACGGATACTCTCCTCCACATCATTTCATAAAGAGTGTGGGTACTCGCCTCCATGCCCATTCATCGTAGTAAGAATGTGGGGACTCACCTCTTGTTCAATTCTATGGAATGTGGGAATCACCTCATATCCTTGCATATGGAGGTCAAGGGTAATAGCCTCTTGCCTCATCAATTACATAACCTTTTGGTCTAGATTCATTTTTGGTGAGCAATCCTTCAAACCTAGAATCATTCATGTGAGTAAACCTTTCACATTCATACATTCATAATTAGGAAATTTGTGTTGGAAGTATCCCTTCCACCACAACTATCTCAATAGTCAACAATAGACAACATAAGCTTTAATCTCAAGCCCTATATCTCACAATCATACTATATGCTCAATCTCGAGAAACCAAATCACGATTCATCATATAAGCTTTAATTCTAACATATCTCATCAATCCTAGATTGAATACATCTAAACCCACATTATAGCCTTCATGGAAACAAGACCCTTTTACATGATTTCATCTTTCTAGACATAGATTAGGCATGGGTACATAAACTTTCATCCTAAAAACATGATTTACTAATAATTCAATCATAAATAATCATTATCCACTCAATTCGATCAACATTCATTGTTACCCACAACAGTGGAAGAAACCCTAACTCAAATTGGGGATTTCATCTTCATAATTAGGGAAAACTAGGGAACTCCATGGATGGAAGATATCCAAGGATGAAAAGCTATCACACCTTGATTACCAAGACCTCAAGAGCTTGAAAGTTGGAGACTTCAACTTGGCCTAGCTTCAAACTCTATCTTCTTCTTCAAGTTCTAGAGAGAGAAATATTTGATAGAAAAACTCTTGGGATTTATTTTAGATTCTAGGGTGAATTACTTCATTGGGGAAATTTTGAGAGTAAAATGCTTATATACCTTTTTAGGTTAGGGGTAAAACAACGTAGTATAGTTTTAAGTAAATATGAAAATACATTAAAGACCCCAACTAAAAACCCTGCAGCTTTTCACGCTGAAGCTCGCCAAGGGTACTTGGTGACTCGACAAATGGACCCTTGGCTCGCCCAAATTTACAGTAGCTCATTCAAGGAGTCTAGCCACTTGGCGATGGGGTGGAGACCCTTGGTGATGAGCTGACCTAACCGGCGAGCCTCGACTTGGCTCGCCCATGTTTCCAGCACCTAGGGTCATGGGACAGTTCACTAGGCGACCGTGGTGCACTTGGGAGATTGCCAAGTCCCCTTGGCGAGCTCACTGTCCCTCACCAAATGGGCTTGGGGAAGGAAGTCTTTTCATTAGTTAATTCCTAGGTATCTTAGGCTCTTGCCCTCTTCCATGGCTTGTTACCCCCACCAACTAGTTATGCCTACTAGTTTCCGGGGTGTTGCTTTATCTCCCCCTTGGTGACCTGGAATGACATATCTATGCATATTTCTAAATGAAAAGACTCAAGACTAGCAGCCCATAATGCATGCAACTCAACTAAATGCATATAACTAACGAGGAAACATCAACTCCACGCCAACATACTCAATGCACCACAAGGAAGTAGGAACTACATCTAACAACCTAATATGCATGAAATTTTCATGTTTCTTACTTTCAAGGAGGTACTATCATCTCCTAGAATAAAAGCATGCTCAACACAATCTCATGGAGCTAATATGCAATTCAATCTCAAAAATCATATCCAAACATGTTCATCAACTCATCTTAGGCAACTCATACTCAATCCACTACAACATGAGGAAAATCATTCACATAAGTCATTTCTTTCAAAACTTAGGCTATTTCATTAACATGGACATAAAGAAATCATGGAAACACATAAATGACACATGACTTTTAAACATAAAACAAACAAAGAGGAAAGTCATTACCTCAAGCTAGAGTAGAAGGAAAAAGTTGAGGATATCGGGACTTCATAACGGCCTTGGCCTCCCAAGTAGCACCCACAACTAAGTGGTTTCTCAACAAAACCTTCACCGAAGAAACTTCCTTGTTCCTCAATTGTGTAACTTGTCGGTCCAAAATCTTAACTGAAACTTCCTCATATGAAAGACTCTCATCAACTCCCAATCCTTCAAGGGAATCGATGGATGTCAGATCTCCAACACACTTCTTAAGCATAGAGACTTTGAAAAAGGGATGCACGGTTGCCAACTCATTTGGGAAATATAACTCATAAGCAACCTTACCAACACGTCTCAAGATTTGATATGGGCCTATAATCGGGGACTAAGTTTTCCTTTCTTCCAAAGTGTCATCACACCCTTTATGGGTGAGATTTTCAAATAGACCTAATTACTAACCTCAAACTTAAGGTCTCTTCTTCTAACTGATGTTTTAAGGATGTAATCAACTGACACTAGTACGGTTCAAGTGCCATACGATCGCGTGTAGTGATATAACCCAACGAAGGGTTAGGATAGTTCCCACAGGGAGTGATTTTGAGAATTAATAGAAAAATAAAATCTAGTTCTAATTAGTCATAGCTAAAAACATACTAAATAAAATGGGTGATGCAAGTGTCAATTATCAATAGGGGATTTTGTAGTAATTACCAACTAAAAATAACAAAACTATACGAAAATGAGATAGAGAGATGGGATTCTTAGGATGTGATAGGAATAAAGGATAGACTAAATTATCGGGTACATGCTTTTGATAGTAAATTGTTGAGTATTTGTAACTAAGCTAGACAATAGTGGGGGTAAATTCTCTATCGAGCAACTTACCCCTAATCAACTAGGTTTCTCTCGAACACCGAGTTGCCGCATTAGGCACAACCTCCGGCTTAGCCCATTCACTCTCTCGAGATGAATGTGTGGGAAAAGGATTAGGGTTCACTCTCTTGGGCTGAACCCATGTCGACCCAATACCACCGGCTATCAGTTTAGTAGTCTTAGTTTTACGACCTCTCTCTCGAGCAAGCCAAAAACACTAAGATGAAATCGTATTTGCAACTATAATCCCATTAAGTTCATACACAACTACTAAACGAAATCACATTTAAACAACAAATAAACCATCAACAAGCAAGACCCAACATACAATCTAACCCATATTCATAACATCACACCCCAAGAATTGGGGTTTTAGCTAGACGTGTAAAAGAGGTAAAATTCAATACCAATATCAGTTTCCATCAACTGTGTATGAAGAATTAAGTCTTAAAACACGTCAAGAGTGAAGAATCTTCAAGACCTAAGTCCAATTTCTTGGAGTTGAAACCCTTTGAATCTTCAAGGTCTTAGAACAAAGTCTCCTAAACCCTCTAAAACATAGACTCTCTCAAAAACTGTAAAAAGTTCTAATAATAATAGTGATATGATGTTAAGCTAGCAATTTAAGCAAGTATTTCTAGTGTTTTAAAATTTGTGCTGCAGCGGATCACTCGGTGCAGTTAGTCGGGATTGCCGATACACTCAGCAATCCGCCTTTTGGTCAATTTCATCACCTTCTTGCTTTTGCCTTCAGCCTCTTTGCACTTTGAGTCATTGGGCGATATGGCATTGCTTCGCGGAACTACTCGGCGACTCGCAAACTGCTCCATTTCATCGCCAACTTGATCATTCCCTTTCGGGCTCAACTTACTGGAACAAAAGGAAATCTCGAGGCCGATCGGTGACTCGCCAACTGGGCTCAGTGATCCTTAGTCCTTTATTTCTTCTTTCTTTTCAGCCGCCTTGTTCCTGTTTGCCAAGTAGTGTCTATGCATTGCCTCAAACTCCAAATACCTGAAACTTAAGGATTTTCATAAGATATTGAGACAAAATATGCATTTGAGGACACTAATTCTATCAAAATATAGCCCTAAATGAGTCCAATTTGTGGACTCATCAACACCCCCAACTTCAACTTTTGCTAGTCCTCAAGTAAAACTCAAGTTTAGCAGTTCTAAAAGGATGTCTCAAATAGTGCTACACAAGACTCGATGATGAATGTACACAACAAGACTCAATTTAATCATGCAAGGATCAATTGTGTACCCAAAGATTCAAGTTGTGACACACCATTACTAAAGATTCTCAAGCTGACAATCCTTGCTTCAAATGCAAGCTCAAGCTCAACAAAAGTATTTGCCCCCACACAAAGGATGATTCCATATTCACACACAAAGGTTTAATCATTTAAATCTTCGGAATCAAATGCAACATTCAGTCTCTGAAAAAGAAGAACACTATGCATGCTTTCACCCATAGGTTTACCTGTATTTTCCAATCAGCATTTGTTTCAGCTCACTCATGATAAAAAAAGGTCTTTACAAGGCTTGTAATGGGGCTGAGTGCAAAGGTATGGTCATTTAGGCTTAGTGACTTTCATCCTCATGAAATGTGGTGCTCACAACTCTTCCTTTCCTCTTCCTTCATCATTTTCTTTAGTGCTCATAAGTCATCCTATTATTCACTCTCCATGGATTGTTCGGGAACCCCATTTCTTTTGTATTTTTTAACTTTATTCCACAACTTTTCTTTTTCATTCTTTTTCTTTTTCTCTTTTTTTTTGTATGGAGGGGTTCCATTTTTCTTAAAACCATGAGTTAAAAGAGACTTTCTTTGCACTTCTTGACTCTCCCTTTTCTTTTCACCACACCCCCAACTTAGGCTTTTGGCCTAAGTTGTCTATTCAATCAACCACAATTCATGAGGATTAAGGGTAATAGGTCAAGAAAGGTCATGTTGTCATCAAGTTTCTTCGAAATAAAGGTAAGGTTCAAGGGGTGTTCAAGAGAGGTTCACACACTCACAAGGTAGGCGACAAAAGAGGTATATTCCAAATTGGCTCACACTCTTCAAAGTTGCCTAAGATCATTTCAAGAGATAGCCTTACTTAGTTGACAGTACCAACGGGGCAAATTCTAGGTTTTATCATGCAAGGTTCACAGTAAGCTCATCACACAAGACATCGACATTAAAGTCAAACAAGACTACACATTTTCGCTAGTGTACAACGTTCATCGTAAGAGAATCTATTTGATACATGGCTAATCATAATGAGATGCAAAGAGTTCACATATTGTCTATGCAACTTCTTTTGGTCTCATCGTAGCCGTACATTCATGGTATTTTAATTATTAGCACTATTCAAGTCATCGATATTGATCAAAACCGAGACATAAATTTGCTAAAGAACAAGCACTATCAAGTACATACAAGAGGTGGTAAAAATTTAAAATTTTTCGGAAGGGTCAAAATCATTTGCAATTAAAATAAAAGGAGTCAGAAGCTCAAACCTTCCACAAAAAGCAGTGTAAAACACAACATTATGATTCACAACCCAACAAGAAATAAAGCACAAAAAGGTGGGCCACACCCCACCACAATTAAAAATATTTGTCCTAAAATGCAACTAACATTATATCCAGAATTTAAAATGAAGAACAAAGACAGAGAGGGGGGTAAAAAGGGAATCCTGTCTAAGCAGTTGCTCCATCTGTCTGGGCATCAGTGCCTGATCTGTCAGCCTATACTTGGATAATAGTCCCGGAGCTACTTCAGAAGGTTCAGTGGTAACTGACTTGCTAAAATTGTCCAAGTCATGTGCCGCCAAAAAGGAATGTATAGCTTTGTAGAATCCATGAAGGGACAGTGGGATCTCGGGGAATAGATCTCTTTCTTGAACTAGGCTTTTGTCCCTTACTTCCCGTCTTGGGAGGATTCGCTTCACTTGTATCTTTCTTGAAATTTTTCGCTCTTACCTGTCGGGGTGGCCTATTTCTTTCAGTTACTTCTGGTCTAGCCATATCTGTAAAGCTTTGAGAAAGAGTTAGAAAATGACCCAACAAAAAGCATAGAAGTTGAGCTGTAGAAAAACTCCGCCGAACTAGTTGTTGAACCGTGCACCCACTTAGGCGATGCGCCGAGTGCAGTGTACAGAGGATACAAGGGTGCATACAAAGGGCGAACAAGAATTTTTTTGGCGAGACGCCGAGTGCGTTCGGTGACCTCAGGCTCTCGCCGAAAGTTACAGAATCCAACATCACATTTATCATGAAATTAAAGGTGAGATGGGGACATTAGGCAAAACGCCGAGTGTTTTGGCGAGCTCGACCCAGCTCGCTAACCGACCCAAAGTGCCTATTTTCAACCCAATTTTCCGAATTCAACCCCGCGACCCCCGAAAACAAAATCAAGGCATGCACAACTCAAATTAGACTTATACCCAATGACACTAATGTACAACCCTCAATTTTTCATCTCCTTTAAGGTACAACTTTCAGGAATTGACTATTTAACTCGGTACGGGCAAGATTAGTGACTCTCACAGGCAAACAAAAAATTTAATCCTACCAGAGAGGCCTAACACACATCAACAAGGTAATATCATTGCACTGAGTACAAAATTGATAGAAAGAACTCAGAGTTTGGGAACCAACCTTTCGTGCTAACTAAAGTGGAATTGAATTGCTAGGCAACAATGTAATCCAAGTACTGAACACAAATCAACAACTGAAATACTCTAAAAGTGTAGGGATATTGAAAATACAGTGCAGGTGTGAGTTTGGGCAAATAAAAAGTGAGGAAAAGTGAGCGATTTTTCAACTTTTAAACCTCTGGCCTACAAAACTATGCAGTTCTTACCCACTCGGCGACTTTAGTCATGCTCGCCGAGCCATTTGGCGACACGATGAGTGGTCAATTTCCTTGCTGAATTTTACAGGACCTCCAGTTGTTGTGGGAGTCCAGCAGATAAAAAGTGAGGGAAAGTGAACGAGTTTTCAACTTTTAAACCTCTGGCCTACAAAACTGTCCAGTTCTCACCCACTCGGCGACTTTAGTCATGCTCGCCGAGCCATTCGGCGACACGACGGGTGGTCAATTTCCTTGTTAAATTTTACAGGACCTCCAGTTGTTGTGGTAGTCCAAATGGCGGTCTTCGTCGGGATCGCCGACATGGTCGGCGATTCACCAATAATTTCCCTTGCTCACTGAGTTTTACAGACTCCAATTTGAAGATGTCTTGAGTCAAACAATGGATTAGGTCGAGTTTGCCAATCTCTTCGGTGCCTTGCCGCTTGGATCTGTTGTTCACCATCCTCCACCTTTTCGAGCGCTTTCCACACTTTAACCTGTAAAGACAACACAATATTATTTTACCAAAACACAAATAAAAAGGAAAAAAGGGCTTTTGGCTTGCCTCTCAAATAACGCCTTAGTTAACGTTGTGGCACGACGCAAGTCTTTTCCTCACTATCCATCATTGGGGCTGGCTTTAGTGTTATTAGGTAACCCAAATAGTTCATTTGAGTGGAGAGGAGGCACTGCATAACTCATGAGTGTCTTGATCAACTTAATTGACCTAGAATGAGAGCCAATCATCTGATTTAACACTTCAATTTTCTCCTTCATCTCTTCCAGCACTCGATCTTGTTCGGTGATCTTTTGGAGAATGATTTGTAGTGTATCCTCGACACTACTGTTCTTCCTGTCTCTAGACTTTTTCCTCTCATGAGGGGGTATGTACCTCCCTTTACTTCTGCACTGGTCTTCCACCTCTGATATTTTGGTGGCCAAATTGTTCAACTGAGTTACCAGTGCGGTTAATTTAAAGTCTCTCTCGAACTCTTGATTCGCCGCAACCAATTTGTCACCATTTCCCTTAGCCATGCTCAGGGTATCTGCCTATATCAACAACTCAAAGAAAGAAAAATAAAACTAAAAATAAAGTTAGGAAACTACGACTAACGAGAACAAAAATCCTACTTAACTACAAATTCTCTAATAACACTACTCCCCAGCAACAACACAATTTTTGACGTTTTGAGGACGTAATCAACTAACACTAGTTCGGTGCAAGTGCCATACGATCGCGTGTAGTGATATAACCCAACCAAGGGTTAGAATGATTCCCACAGGGAGTGGTTTTGAGTATTAATATAAAAATAAAATCTAGTTCTAATTAGTCATAGCTAAAAACAATATTGAATAAAAACATAGTAAATTAGAGGGGTGATGCAAATGTCAATTATCAATGGGGGATTTTGTAATAATTAACAACAAAAAACAACAAAACTATACGAAAACGAAATAGAGAGACGAGATTCTTGGGATGTGATAGGAATACGTGATAGACCAAATTATCGGGTACATGCTTTTGATAGTAAATTGTTGAGTATTTGTGACTAAGCTAGACTATAGTGGGGGTAAATTCTCTCTCAAGCAACTTACCCTGAATAAACTCGATTTCTCTTGAACACCGATTTTTCGCATTAAGCACCCTACGCCTTATCCTATTCACTCTCTCTCGATGAATGTGTGGGAAAAGTACTAGGGTTCATTCTCTCGAGCTAAACCCATGTCAACCCAATACGACAGGATATTAGTTTAGTAGTCTTAGATTTACGACCTCTCTCGAGTAAGACAAAAACACTAAGATGAAATCGTATTTGCAACTACAATCCCATTAGGTTCATAAATGGAATCACATTTAAACAACAAATAAACCATCAACAAGAAAGACCCAACAGATCATCAAACCCATATTCACAAAATCACACCCCCAAGAATTGGGGTTTTAGCTAGACATGTAAAAGAGGTAAAAATCAATACCAATATCAAATTTCCATCAACTGGTATGAAGAATTAAGTCTTAAAGCACGTCAAGAGTGAAGAATCTTCAAGACCCAAGTCCAATCTCTTGGAGTTGAAACACTTTAAATCTTCAAGGTCTTAAAACAAAGTCTCCAAAACTCTCTAAAACATAGACTCTCTCAAAAACTGTAAAAATTTCTAATAATAATAGTGATATGATGTTAAGCTAGATTTTTAAACAAGTATTTATAGTGTTAGTCTCGATGGCCGATACACTCGGTGATCCGCCTTTTCATCTATTTCATCGCCTTCTTACTTTATCCTTCAGCATCTTCACGCTTTGAGTCATTGGGTGATATGGTACTACTTCACAGAACTACTCGGTGACACGCCGACTGCTCCATTTCATCGCCAACTTGATCTTTCCTTTCAGGGCTCGGCACACCAGAACAGAAGGCGATCTCCAGGACGATCAGCCACTCGCCAACTGGGTTCAGCGATCCTCATGCCTTCATTTCTTCTTTCCTTTCAGCCACATTGTTCCTTTTTGCCAAGTAGTGTCCATGCTTTGCCTCAAACGCCAAATACCTGAAACTTAAGGGGTTTCATCAGATATTGAGACAAAATATGCATTTGAGGACACTAATTCTATCAAAATATAGCCCTAAATGAGTCTAATTTGTGGAATCATCACTAACATCGGCATAGGACTTTTGTCGGCTTAGGGAGGTCCTCAACCTCTCTCTAATAAGCTAGACCTTTTCCATAGCCTCATGAACTAGCTCGGGTCCAATCAAGGAAACTTCACCCACTTCAAACCACCCTATAGGAAATATACACCTCCTACCATAAAGTGCTTCAAAGGGGGCCATACCAATACTAGAATGGTAGCTATTATTATAAGCAAACTCTATCAATGGAAAGTGATCATCCTAACTTCCCTTGAAATCGATGACACATGAACTCAACATATCCTCTAAATTTTGGATTGTTCGCTCCGCCTGCCCATTGGTTTGTGGGTGAAAAGTCGTGCTAAGCTTCACTTTTATGCCAAGACCTTTTTGGAATGAATTCCAAAACTGAGAAGTAAACGAAGTACCTCTATCGGATAAAATGGACAACAGTACACCATGCAATCTTAAAATTTCCATCAAATATAACTTAGCATAGTCTTTCACCGCATAAGAAACCTTGACGGGGATGAAATGAGCCGATTTCATCATTCGGTCTACTATAACCCAAATCTAATCATATTGGTGCCGAGTGCGTGGCAACCCTACTATAAAGTCCATATTCACATCTTCCCACTTCTAAGTAGGAATGCTAATATCTTGAAATAAACCTCCCGGTTTCTGATGCTCAACCTTTACTTGTTGGCAATTTGGATATTTAGCCACAAATCCCGTAATATCCCTCTTCATCCCATTCCACCAATAGACCTCCCGTAAATCACGGTACATCTTGGTAGCTCTCGGGTGAATGGAATATTGAGAACTATCAGATTCTGCAAAAATTTGTTCCATTACGTCATCTACATTCGGAAAACTTAAATGACCTTGGTATCTAAGTACCCCATCTCCCCCTTGGGAGAAAGACTCAATGAACTTTTTGACTACAACTTCTTTCAATTCTCCCAAAATCAGGTCTAGACATTGCTTAGCTTTCATATCACTCACAAAAGATGATTCGAAACCATTATGAACCATGACACCACCCTTGGTAGATTCTACAAACCAAACACCCAAACGGGCCAATCTATGTACATCTCGTACCAATTCTTTCTTATCCTCATCAATGTGAGAAACACTACCCATGTACAACCTACTAAGGGCATCCGCTACTACATTAGCTTTGCCGGGTTGATAAAGAACACTCATGTCATAATCCTTCAATAAATCAAGCCACCTTCTTTGGCGAAGATTTAGATCTTTTTGGGTAAACACATGTTGTAAACTCTTATGGTCGGTGAAAACATCAACATGTACCCATACAAATAATGCTTCCAAATCTTTAAGGCAAATACCACTGCCGTCAATTCGACGTCGTGGGTGGGATAGTTCTTCCCATGATCCTTAAGTCTCCTTGAAGTATAGGCAATCACCTTACAATTTTGCATAAGCACACATCCCAATCCAACTCTAGAGGCATAACAATATACTACAAAACCATTTGTACCTTCCCATAAAGTCAACACCGGAGCGGAAGTTAGCCTATCTTTCAACTCTTGAAAACTCGTTTCACAAGCATCCGACCATATGAACTTAGCCTTCTTTTGAATAAAGTCCATCAAAGGAGAAGCAATGGAGGAGAACCCCTCCACAAACCTTCTATAATAATAGGCCAAACCCAAGATGCTTAGAATATATGTCGGTGATAGAGGTCTAGGCTAACTCTTGACTGCATTTGTCTTAATTGGATCCATTTCAATACCCTTGTTTGAAACAATATGGCCTAAGAAGGCCGCATACCTCAACCAAAATTCACATTTACTAAACTTTGCGAAAAGTTGCTAGTCCTTGAGGATTTGCAATATGATCCTCAAATGATCCTTATGATCATTCTCATTCCTTGAATAGATTTAAATATCACCGATAAACACGATCATAAACATGTCAAGATAATGTCGGAACACTCTATTCATCAAGTCCATAAATGCCGACGGAGTGTTAGTCAAACCAAAGGACATCACCAAGAACTTATAATGTCCATATCGGGTCCTAAAAGCCGTTTGTGGAATATCTTCATGTTTCACCCTCAATTGGTGATAACCCGACCAGAGATCAAATTTAGAGAAATAACTTGCCCCTTGAAGTTGATAACAGAAATCATCAATCCTTGGAAGAGGATACTTATTCTTAATGGTCACCTTGTTCAATTGTCGATAATCAATACACATAGGAAGGGACCCATCTTTCCTCTTAACAAATAACACCCGAGCACCCAAGGAGAGATACTCGATCGGTTGAAACCTTTATCCAAGAGATCCTTCAAATGTTATTTCAACTCCTTAAATTCCATCGTAGCAATTCTATAAGGTGGAATAGAGATAGGTTGTGAATCCTAGAGAAGCTTAATACCAATGTCTATTTGTCTTTATGGAGGAATACCGAGCAAATCGTCAGGAAATATTTCCAGAAACTCATTAACAATGGGGACCGACTCAAGACTAGGGACTTCAGAATCCATATCCCTCACCCTCACTATGTGATACATACTGATATTGAGTTTACGGTATTTTTGATGCATTTCACTTAGAGTTCGTGTGTGTCTTGAGCTATTTTGTTATTAGGAATAATGTTTTGTGTATAATTCTTGCGGGAAATAGGCTTGGATGCGGTTGATGAAGATGGGGGCTGAAAAGTGCAAAAGTAGCCATCAATAGACCATAGGTCCAACGACGGGCCTTGGAGGGGCAGTCGTAGGTCTTGGTCTGGGAGTTGAGTTCCAGTACTCAGTCGACAGAGTTCCAGGATGGACCGTAGTCCGGTCCACAGACCATGATGCATCATAGGTGGAAGATCAGGGAAGTTAGACAAAGTGTGGAACCAAAGAGCAGACGACGGACTGTAGGTCAACCCACAGCCCGTCCTGCACAACTGTTGATGGTGATATGGGTGTTGAAGGTTCTAGTACCTAATGAATTTTTCCAAGTTTCGAGCAACGGAAGGGGACCTATGGACCGTAGGTCGACTGACGATTTATAGGTCAAAGTGTCGACAGAAACTGCATTTCAACAGTTTATTTCCTTATTTTGTTTCCCATTTAATTTAAGATTTGTTTTCTATAAATAGGAGTTGTAATCCTCGTTTGGGGGGTTAGACATTATTGTATACATCTAAGTTTTGTTCTTTGGGAATTAATTTGCCTAATCTTAGCAATTAACACTCTGAATTTCATTTTATATAATTTTCCTTTTGAAATTCAATTGAAGATATTGGGTTTCATCAATTCTACTTGTATGTTCATGAATTATTCGTATCTAATTATTAATTTGTGAACTCTAAAGCATGAGTAGTTAAATCCACAACTAGGGTTGTGGGACCATGATTAATTAACAAAGTATGAATAATAATTATGTAATTCTTGAATAGCGTTTATGCATGTATTGTTAATTCTTTCGCTTAGAAGTCTTCTAAATAGTGCGCAACGTTAGAACTCGCCTCGTCTCTACTTACCAGACCAAAGAGGTAGTGAATGAGAAAAGAATTAACAAAAGAGATTTAGTGGATGATATCTAATAGTTTGATGTCAATTGGAGTGAGGGTGAGAACTAATCTACATTAATATGACGACTAATCTGGGGTAAAGATAATGGTTAGTAAAGCACACATCCGTAGAAGGACCAAGTTGCTTGCTGAAATTTGCTTCTTGGAGGACCAATCACTTAGGGATACCTAACTTACCAACTTTGCATTTAAAACACTAGGAAAGCATTATTATTATTAGGATTACCACGTTAAGAGATTGTGGAGAACACATATACCCTAGTTTCTTTCTCATATTGATAACTCAAAGTCTGAATTTTGTTTACTTGTTACTTAAGCATTCTAAGTTGTAACTTACTTACAAAATCCCCCCTGTTTACTTTCCTCGGAAATAATTTGACTAAATATATATAATTGTGAGTTAAAGTTAAGTCTAAACCATATTCCTCATGGGATCGACCCCAACCTACAAGTTAGGTTCTTTACTTGATAATGATCGCTTACAATTATTTAGGGAAGTGTATTTTGAGCATATCACATACAACCCTTGGACATCATTTTCCTATCTTTAAGATAAGAAACAAGTCGACCACTAGGCATAGAATCCCTCCCCCCCTCCTTCCACTCTAGTATATATTCATTTTGGAATCGAAACTTGACTACACGAGTTCTATAATATATAGAAGCATAACATGAATGCAACCAATTCATACCAAGGATAACATCAAAGTCTAACATATCAAGCTCTACCAAGTCAGCAAGAGTAACTCTATGGGATAAGGAAACAAGACATCTTCTATATACCCTTTCAGCCAACACAGAATCACAAACAGGAGTAGAGACAAAAAAAGGTTCTAAAATCACATCGGGGAGCACATCAAACCTTATGGCCACATAAGGTGTCACAAAATACAATGTAGCTCCTTGATTAAGAAAATCATACACAACTAATTGAAAATTTTTTCACATACCAATTACCATATCCGAGAAGCTCTCTTGATCACCTCTAGTTTGGAGAGCATAAAACTGGTTTTGCTTAGGAGCACTTGCACCCGAACCACTTGAACCGGATGAGGGGTTGGGTTAAGCCCTACGACGGTTATCTCCTTCATTCTTAGCAACCAAAAGACAATTCCTTATCTTTTGATCCGTCTTTCCATACCCAAAGAAAACATTGGAACCCGCTAGACACTTACCCTCATGGTTACTTCCACACTTAGCACAAGTAGGCATCATAAACTTATTACCATATCCTTGAAGTTTAGGGTTAGACACCCTTTCACTGTTCGACCTTGGAAGAGTATTTGAAGAACCTTTCTCGAAGAACTTTTTTCGAAACCTTAAATGACCCCGTCTATCGGACCTAGAATGTGAATAGTTACCATCATCCATTCTTGCTCTCTTTTCCTCTCTAGATATTTTCTTGAGCTTTTCTTCCTAAATTTGTTGAGCATGCACTTTAAGGCGAGAAATGTCCATGTCATGGACAAGCATAGCGTTGTGGCATTCCTTGACAATCATGTAGGATACTCCCGACACAAACTTACTCATCTTGGTTCTTCGATCCGCCACAATAGAAGGAGCATACTTAGATAGTTCAGTGAACCTCAAAGGGTATTCCCTTACACTCATATTTCCTTGCCTAAGGTGAATGAACTCGAGCACCCTGTACTTTGTTATTTCAAGAGGAAAAACTTAATCAAGAAAAGAACTTTTGAATCTTTCCCATTCAATGGGACCCTCTCCTTCCGGCCTTACCTCTTTCCATATATTGAACCAAATCTGTGCAACCCCTTTGAGTTGGTAAGTAGCTAACTTCGCTCTATCTACCGGTGTCACTCGCATAATAGCAAGTATCTTATAGACCTCGTCGATAAACTCTTGATGATCTTCCTTAATTTTGGAGCAATAAAATTCGGGAGGGTTCATCTTTGTAAAATCCCTCAACCTTGCCGCCGCCGTACCCACATTTGGGTTCATGGGAGATACCACCTCTCTATTGTCTTGTGTCATCATGGCTTGAGCCAACATTTGAAAAGCCATCCTAAACTCCGCATTCGTCACATTGTCAGCCAAAGGATCAATCAGAGCTGAGGAGGAGCATGGGGAGGAACTTCGTGTCCCAACTTATCTCCCTCAGTCCTTCTAACATTATTCCTTCTAGTAGTCATATCCTTTAAACCATCAGGTAAGGATTAGGAGAAAGACCTGATAGAGTTAAACTC
>JAJOOI010031849.1:0-12494 GCA_029582585.1 Solanum bukasovii | reverse complement strand
AAAAAAAATGTAAATTAGATGTAATTGAATGAAGAAACTTAAATATCGTCAACGTCCTTTTAAAAATATTAATTTAATAGAATTCATGAATTTTCTTTTATATTTTTAATTCTATTTAGTGGGATGAAAACTAAACTTATTTGATTTATTCGTTATTTATTTATTTTTTTACAAATTATGACTAACCTAGTAAATTGAACTATATGAACTAAAAAAATTGACGATGATATTTATTTATATTAATAATATGCATTATAATATTAGTAACTCTATTCTTACACACTTTTAGAGAATCTTGACGATTTTCATAGTAATATTTGATTGAATGGATATTAATTTAAAATTTTTAAAAAGTGAAATATAAAGTAAAACATTACAAAATAAAAGTATAAAAAGCACAAGAAATTTTAAGAATGCTCGATGGAGCATGATAAAAGTAAAAAGAAATGTTTAATACGGTATGATAAAGTGAGTTAAATTTAGCATGATAAGGTAAATATTTTTCTTCCCCGTCTCGCTCCCTTTTTCATCATTTAATTTTCATGTGTTTTAGGAATTAACTTATGTAATACAGTCGATCCACTAAAATTCTTATCAATGCAACTTTGTTCTCGATATCTTTGATTAGCTTAGTCTTTACTTTTATGAACCAATGAAATATCTATGGTTCTTGTACAAAGAGCATGCCGAGGGGCTACTACGCTCACCGCGCACTTGCATTACCACCTGAACTTCTTCTTTATACTTCGAACCCCCTGAGCAAAAATCCTAGGTCCGCCACTGCTCATAACCATGTACAAAACGAAATAGATGGTCACATAAGAATTTATCGAATAACACGAAAGGTTTTCCTTTGAAGAGTCGATACCAGCCATTTCCATTCACTTGACTTAACATACTCTTCACATCCTTCGATTGAAGCCAACACTCTTAATACTAAGAACCATAGTAACCACTCCGGCCATTAACCTTACTTTAAACCAACACTTTTTAAATGAAAACCTTTCTTAGGTACTTTAACAATCAACAGTAATCAACTTTACAACTCAACCCATGTGTAAGTCATTATGAATGTAGACTCACAATGAAAAATCTGAATTGTAATTTCCACCATATAACACAATCCCTTTCTCTATCAACATTAGCTTGTACCTTGAAGATTCTTATGAATTCATAGATATTCGCTTATCATTGATCGCATCTCCATCGATCATACAATATCCTTCGCTAAAATTCAATCGTACTCATTACTAAACTCAAAACAAAAACAAAGCACCTGTCATCACACTTGCACTAATGTCTGTACATTCTTTTCTCAAGGCTTTTTCGATAGTTTTTAACCAATCTGATGGACTTGTGACACTATTACCATAGCCACAACAAAACAAATAAAATCACGAGTCTCTGAACCCAATTATCTACTCCTCTAAAGATAACTCTTTAGCTTTAAGAATCAAATAAAATATTCTTGCTCTAGCCTCTCTCTAAAGGCAATACTACATTTTACTATATTTTCCTTCATTACAACTCTAGCTCTTTAATTTCTATTCGAATGGTGTCCTACCATCTCTTAAAACTTTTCATACAACCACGTTACTCCCTAAATTTTAGAAAATCACAACCTGTAGATACTCGCAAGTCGTAATTACTATACAAAAATTTGCTTAACCAACAATTTTATTATATAGTTGCCTCCCGTCACAATCCATCATGAACTCTTATTACAATTACGCTCAGCCAGCCTTGACTATCACTACGAAGCTAACATTTCACCAACACGACACCTCAAACTCAGGTAAACTCATCAAATTTAAAAGACTAACCCAGTTTATACGTACTCTCTTACTAAAATACTTCAATTTCCTTCACCGAAGTATACTCATTGGGACTTTCCTTAGCCATAAGCTTGTCATTACGGTATCAATCCACTCATATATGACCTAAGATAAAATCACCAGTCCTCATAATACACTCCTTCTTTTAACAAATAAGACAGGATCATCGAACGGGGAAACACTAGGAAGGATGAAACCTTTATCAAGAAGCCCTTGGATTTGAGCTTGAGCTTTAAGCTCTCTCAATTCTAACACCATAAGAATCGACTCAATAGAGGGGGATTCGACCTTAACATCCCGAATATGAGCCAATTACGTCAAACAATTATGCCCCGCCAGTTTCTTATCCCGCACGAAAGATATAACCTTAGCTGACTTAGGCTTGTACCCCCTTCCCACTCTAACCTTTCCCTAACGGGGATCTCTAGAGTTACCGACTTAGTATTACGATTAATCCCAATATAATAGAGGGACAACCAAGTCATGCCTAAGATTATATCAAGTCAGTCATATCCAGTATAACCAAATCAACCCAAATATGAAAATCCATAAACACAACAGGACAAACACAATATACAAGGATGACTATGACTAACTCTTCAATTGAGATAGAATCATGGATGAGGGCATCAAGTATATCACAAACCACATCAAATCCCAAGGAAATTGAACTGACATGTACGAATAAGAATAACCCATATCACACAAAACAATAGCCATACGGGCACAAACAAGAGCAGCACTAATGACCACTGCATCACACCTCAACTCGGTTTTGCCTAAAAAAACATATAATTAAGCCTTGTCATCTTGACAGGAAACCTCCTTGCCTGTCTGCACTACTCCTCTACCTACATTACCATTTCCCCAGCCTTCACGGCCTCACTGATTCACTCATCATATGCCCAGGTTCTCCACAATTTAACACACTTTACAACTTATATTCGATTGTTGAATCATGAATTAGATCGTTTAGTTCAGGTATGATTCGGGGTCTATAATTATGACTAGAAAAACAGGGGAGACAGGGCTGAGATTCTGTCTCGCCCTGTCCCGCATTGGCGGGAAAAGTCCAGCCCCAACGGCCAAAAATGAAACAGAACCCCAGCCAATAATTTCTAGGGTTCCTCATCTTTTCAAAACTCCCCAAAGGTTCCAGCTACAACACATGCATCTTTATGAGTAATCCCCTTAGCTAGGATAGTCAAAGTCTACCCCGAGTCAATCTCAACGATACCCAACCAATTCATTCTTGTCAATTCAGCATCACAACCCACACATCCCTAGGATAAACCCAGACACTCACACGATCCTTAGTAAGGATCTTCCTTTCGCAACGAATTTCACGATACTCAAGTATTTACAGCTTGCATAACTTCAACGACCAAACCAACATATTGTACATATCGAAGTTCAGACACACATTTATTGTACACATAATCACCTCATCATATTCAAGCAATTACAACTTCACATTCACAAATTAATTCAGACAACCAGAACCACGCATTCAAAGTTTCCAAGATACAATTTACAGAAAAGTCCAAATTCTTAATTAATTATTTCGCTCCATGGATGACCATTCATGATCATCCATGCATTCACACCACCCCTAAGGCCAGATACCAATTGGAACCTGCTTAGTTTCCAATTTGCTTTGCTTGTGGCCCCTAAGTCATGACCACAACGTCTAGTTCACTTCGTTGAGATACCAATTGGACTCAACTCCATAAGCGACAATAGTAGCTAGAGAGCCCCACAAAACTGCTAATTTCAATCATAGAACTTGGTCGAACTCAATTCTTAACCGCCTCAATCTTTAACTGATGGTAACAAGACCTTAAATCAATCTTAGAAGAAACCGATGCACCTTGTAACTGATCAAAAAAATCATCTATCTGAGGCAGTGGATACTTGTTCCAAATGGCAACTCTATTCGACTGTCAGTAGTCTAGACACATCATTTCTTGTTAGTGATGGTGTTACCACTTTTGTTGCTCTAGTTCGAACCATAGAGTGAAGGAGGAAAGGTACCAATTTGTATCACCCAGTTACCAATTAGATTCAAGTCATAGCACGAAGGAGAAGAAGGAAGTGAGTTTTTCCTAAAGTTCTATAGCCTCTCGAAGAAAAGTACAGACGACTTCATATCATTCCGCAAGGCTCTACTGGACTTGTTTTTGTACAATGAGATCAACGAACCTAGGGTTCTGATACCAACTTTGTCATGACCCAGACCGTTGTGATTGACACCCACACTAACCATCCGGTGGGAGAACCACTACTACAACCCAAACCTAGCAATCAATCTAAAAACTAAGGCATATAAGTCAAATACTAAGGAAATAAAATAGAGTTTCCATAAACTCTAACAAAAGTTCAACGATAACTAACAAATACGAAATAACTAACCTAGAACTTGAAAGTCAATGTACCAAAACTCTACTAACGACAAGTATAAGAATAATGAGTACAACCCCAAAACTAAACAACACCTTAAATAAAAAGTCTGTGTCCGAAAAGAGTGGTCTTAAATACGGAAGATCCATGACAACCTGAAAGAACTGACTCATCCTTGAATCTGGTCACGCTCATAGTCACCTAGTTGGGGTCTATCAATAGCCACCTGAAGATGCCCTGTACTCAACAAAGAAAGAGCAAGTGCAGTATTAGTACACAACCATTGTGTATGGTAGGATCACGCGGCTATCCACTAAGTGTAACATACATTAGTCAATACAACAATATAATCATATGAACATATCGAACATATACAATATCATCAACATATGTGAACAATGAACAACTTCATGATTCTCACATATCACAGTTATATCAATTTAGTGCAATGTACTGTCTTCCAATATCAATCATCATTAGATATGAATGAACTCGTCACAGGTAGATACACAACACAATTCAATGGTCCTCTCATGGAACCCAAACCCAACAGTTAGTATGCAGAAATGTGGCAATCTGATCCCATATTTATGCCGGAACGTGGCAATCTGATCCAAGTTAGTTATGCCAGAATGTGGCAGCCGATCCCATGTTTATGCTGGAACGTGGCAATCCGATCTAAGTTAGTGTGTCGGATCGTGACACCCACCCATTCAACAAACCACAATCACAATCACAATGTATATTCTCACAATCATACAACACGAGGTAATTCATGGCATACAATTATTCAATTATCCTCATTTACAACAAGTGTGATCAATAATGCAACATTCGCATACACACATGTATCATAATGAAGCAAGAACAAACATATATCACACAATCATAGAATCATAACCATCACATACCTCAAATCCAAGCTTCAATCTCCTAAGACACTTGAATCTTCCCTTTCCAGATTTTTTCTGCTTGTTCTAGGTCTACAAACAATTAATATAATACGGGAATCAATAAACAATCACTAATTATCCGAATTACTAATAATTCTATGAACCCTAGATCAACCCATGATCCCAATTATCCAATTTAAGGTTGTTTCCACCATAGAATCTATAACAAAACCATCCCCCAATATTATTCACCCATTTTATTACGTTTTACGGATCAATAAACATATTCAGGGAGTGAAAAGCTTATCTTTAGCCTCAAGAATGGTGAAAAACGAGTAAGAGTCACTTGGGGGTCGTTCCTTAGCTCAAAAATTCAAAAATTGCATAATGAGGTCGTTTAGGGGTTTATTAACGACTTTATTTTGTGTTGGGTCCGCCACAGCGAGCTATTTCAAGAATTCCAAAATTCTCATTTCACAACACACATTTAACCTACGACGCTCAGTAAATACCCTTTACGCTAAGATCGATTCCGGAAGCTCTACTCCCCCAAAATCAATTCCGTAAAGTCGTACGGATTCCTTAACGAGTTATCTAACTACTCATGTAATCAAAATTATAAATTATTCATCTGATTGTTACCAAATTTCCCTACACCTTAAAGACTCCGATTTTATCTAAATCTAGACTAGGCTAGAAAATTCCAAGTTACTACGAAAAAGTTTTCTGACCCCAATTCTTTCTCCATTACCTTTTCCATAACGATGGAAATCAGGTCGTTACACTGGCGATTCAAATTGGTATCTAACCTCATTCACTTTTCAGTCCATAGATGGTTTATACTAGATTCAACGACGTCAGACCCGTAGCTCCCGTTAATGCTTCAGTTGAGGAATCTGCAGCGATAGGTCGCGGTCGAGGTAGGGGTAGATGAAGAGCTAGGGGTAGAGGCTGAGAAAAAGTGGCACCTACTAGAGATAGGGTACCGATCGAAATTGCTCCCCAAAATAAGGCCCCTCTTGTGCATCATGAAGAGATATAGGAGGATATTGCGGTTGAAAATGTTGAGGAGGTTGGACAAGAAGAAGAGGTGCAGGATGAGACTACTGGTGTTCCTCCCATAGACCCAGTGTTAGCTCGACAGATCATATCATTCTTGAAAGGGTTGGTTTCTCCTGGAGTGTTTGCTTCTGTTCAAACAACTCAAGCTCCTACTAATTCCCCTGTTGCTAGCACTGCACCCAAGGTGGGTGGGATTGGATGTAATGATGCTTTCTTCCGTCCTTTGTTGGGTTCTGTTATGAGTGGTATTGAGCATGAAATGTTGACTAAGTTTTTGAAGCTAAAACTTCCTCTATTTCTTGGTTCTGAGAATGACGATGCTTATGAGTTTATCTTAGATTGCTATGAGAGGCTTCATAAGTTGGGAATTGTCTATCAGCATGGGGTTGAGTTTGTGACTTTTCAGATTCAATGTGAGGCTAAGCAGTGGTGGAGAGCTTATATGGAATGTAGATATTCAACTTTACCTCCACTTACCTGGACCTAATTTCATGCTTTGTTTCTAAAGAAGTATGTGACTAGAATTTTGAGAGATCACAATAAGGATAAGTTCATGGCTTTGGAGTAAGGTGGTATGTCTGTGGCTGCTTATGAGGCCAAGTTCCATGATTTGTCTAGAAATGCTACTCAATTGGTGACTACTGAGGAGGAGAGGATCCGTTTATTTATTAGGGTATTAAACTCTGAGTTGCAGGTATTATCTGTTCATATAACCTCTGCAGGGAGAAGCTTTAATGAGGTAATAGACTTTGTGAAGAAAGTGGAAGGAGTGAGGTGAGATGGTCAAGCTAAGGCATTGGCAAAAAAGGCCAAGAACTCGAGTAACTTTCAAGGTTCTTACTCCAGGGGTTCGGAAAGCCAACACTTGCAGCCAAGTCAATTCATTCCGATATGCCCGCCTCTACAGGTAACTACTCAGAAACTCTACCTCATAATTTAATTCAGGATAGCCAGGGAGTCACGCCTTCGGCGGGTAGCAGGCCATCTTTTATTCATACATGTTACAATTGTGGAGAGCCTGGGCATATGAGGAGGGATTGACCCTACCCACGTGTGTTGGATTTTGTGCAACAGCAGAATAGAGCAGTTATACCCATGGAAAATGGTAATAATGGTCGAGGGCGTCCACAAGGTGGGCGAGGAGGTAATCAACTAGTCCATAGAGGTAGAGGAATGGTAATGCAAGCAGAGGTAACGTGCAACCAGACAGGGAAGTGGTTCGTCAAGATGATAGGGCTCAATGTTATGCCTTTCTTGGCAAGAATCAGGGAGAGGCATCTGACGCAGCGATCACATATACTATTCTTGTCTGTGATCGGATGGCTAGTGTGTTATTTGATCCGGGTTCTACTTATTCATACGTATCTGTGCGATTTGCCTCAGAATTTGCTATGATTTGTGATATACTTTATGCCCCTATCCATGTTTCCACCCCAGTTGGAGAGTCAATCATAGTCACCCATGTCTATCGTTCTTGTCATATTTTGTTTATGGGTTTTCTGACTTTGGATTGATTTGGTGATTTTGGCTATGAATGATTTTGATATAATCTTAGTCATGAATTGGTTGTCCCCCTATTATGCTATGCTTAATTGTAATACTAAGTTTGTAACTCTAGAAATTTTGGGAAGGGAAAAATTAGAGTGGGAAGGGGTGTATAAGCCTAAGCAAGCTAAGATCATATCCTTCATTCGGGCTAGAAAATTGGTAGGGCAGGGTTGTTTGGCTTATTTCGCTCATGTTAGGGATGTTGAGGTTGAGACTCCATCGATTGAGTCTATTCCTATGGTGTCAGAATTTAGAGAAGTGTTTCCTACTGACTTGCCTAGTATGCCTCTGGATAGAGAAATAGATTTCTGCATTGATTTAGAAACTGGTACCCGCCCCATTTCTATCCCTCCATATCGCATGGCTCCGGTAGAGTTAAGAGAGCTTAAGGCTCAAATCCAAGAGTGTTTTGATAAAGGATTTATTCGTCCTAGTGCTTTCCCATAGGGTGCTCCAATTTTATTTGTTAAGAAAAAAAATGGTAGTATGAGAATGTGTATAGATTATCGGCAATTGAATAGGGTCACTATTTGAAACAAGTATCCTTTGCCTAGAATAGATGATCTTTTTGACCAATTGCAAGGTACATCAATTTTCTCTAAGATTGATTTAAGGTCTGGCTACCATCAGTTGAAAATTAGGCCTGAGGATGTGCCCAAGACGGCGTTTAGAACCCGCTATGGGCACTATGAATTCCTAGTTATGTCTTTTGGTTTGACTAATGCGCCTACAACTTTTATGAGTTTGATGAATGAGGTGTTCAAGTTGTTTCTTGATTCTTTCGTCATAGTCTTTATTAATGATATTTTGGTCTATTCAAAAAGTGAGGAAGAGCATGCTGACCATCTTCGTATTGTTTTGGGTGTCTTGGGAAACAAAAGTTGTATGCTAAATTCTCTAAGTGTGAATTTTAGTTGACTTCGGTTGCATTTTGGGATATGTAGTTTCAAAAGAAGGGGTAATGGTAGATCCTCAAAAGATTAAGGTGGTTAAGTATTGTGTTCGACCTAGCTTTGTGATAGAAGTTAGGAGTTTTGTGGAGCTCGCTGGCTACTATCGTCGATTTGTGAAGAAATTTGCTTTTATTGCCACTCACTTGACTAATTTGACCAAAAAGGAGATACCATTTGAATGGAATAAAAAATATGAGGAGAGATTTCAAAAGCTCAAGTCTCTTTTGACCACCACACCTATTATAGCATTATCGGTAGAAGGTAAAGATTTTATTATTTATTGTGATGCCTCACACTCTGGTTTGGGTGTTGTGTTGATGAAGGATAAGAATGTTATAGCTTATGCATCGCGTCAATTGAAGATGCATGAGAGGAATTACCCAACGCATGATTTGGGGTTGGCAGTGGTAGTATTTGCTCTTAAGATCTGGCGACATTACCTCTATGGGGTTAAGTGTGAAGTGTTTACTGATCATCGTAGTTTGCAGCATGTGTTCACTCAAAAGGATCTAATTTTGAGACAGCGAAGGTGGATGGAGTTACTTAAGGATTATGATGTCACCATTCAATACCATCCGGGTAAGACAATGTTGTGGCGGGCGCTTTGAGTTGAAAATCGGCAAGTATGAGTAGTCTAGCTTGCTTGAGTGTAACCAAGCGACCTTTGGCTAAGAAAATTCATGCAGTTAGGCATCTCAGAAAGAGGTGGGGTGTTAGCTAGCATTGAAGTGAGGGTCACGTTCATTGAGGAGATCAAGGCCAAATAGGTTGAGGATGAGAATTTGGAGGAGCTTAGAAAGAAGACTATGATTGGTAAGGCACCAGAAATCACTCTTGATGCGGAAGGTGTGCTCAATTTTAAAGGAAGAATCTGTGTTCCTAGAGTAGATGACTTGATTCAGAGATTGTTGGCAGAGTCTCATGGTTCTTGATATCCCACTCATCCAGGTGTGACCAAGATGTATCGAGATTTGAAGCGAATTTATTGGTGGCCGGGCATGAAGAAGGATATAGCGGTGTTTGTGGCTAATTGTTGTTGACTCCCAATTTTGGCTCTCCACATTTATTTAACTAAAATAATAATAATAATAATAATAATAACAATAATAATAATAATAATAATAATAATCTATCTATATATAATAGGAGAAGAAAAAAGGACACATGTCAGCACCACAAAATTCAGAATTTTAAATTATAAATAATTAAATATTACATAACTAATTAAATATTCTAAATTCAAAATTTGAAATAATAACACACATGTCAAATAAAGATCAATTGGTTATAAAACTCCACTTCAAATCAGTTAAAAAATTCAAAATTCAATTTTAAAAAAATTATATCTAGGACAGATTTAATATTTTTTTAAAAACTAATTTATACCTTTTTAAAAAAAAAATGCATTTATATAAACACGGACAAAATGTCATCTATTTTTATATGAAAACGCTGACAAATGTCATCACAAAAAAAAGTCTATTTTATTTTTAATATCCTATAAAAAAAAATTACTTTTTAATATCGTATAAAGCGGTTTTTTAAATAACTTTTAAATCTGCTTTTTTTTTTTTGGATGTTGATTTATTTTATTTTTTGTATAAAAAAAGTAGTATTGAAAAGAAAAACTGAATTTGTTTAGCAGATTTCTAAAAAGTACATAAACGGTATAAATTCTTAAAAAAAAGTTTTAAAAATAAATTTTAAATTTCAAAAGAATTCAAACACACGGTTTGCAAATCTCTCTAATAAATGAGTTTAAAAAAACGGTTACAGAAGTGAAACTATTTATATATATATTAATACTACAGTGATGTTGGCAAACCACTCTTTCAATTTTCTTTGTATCAGTTTTTGTTCTTCTTTTATCTTTGTCTTATTTATATGTACTAGATGGGCATGGCCTGTGCCAGCACGGGCCCAACACGTATATTTGTGTGTTTGTGAACTTTTGTTAATTTCCAATGCTGAAAAATGACTTTTGAGTTTTGATTTGTTTACCGTGTCATTATTCATCTACACTTGTATCAAAACATTTTAATTGTCATTACATAATACATAACAACATATAAAAAACGATTTTGTAATCACTGTAGTTTCAGTTAAATAAAGAGGAACTCAAAAACTAAATAAACCTTCTATAGTTGATGCAAAGAAAAATCCATCCATTCAAAAGTCCTACCTGCATTGCTGTCCCAAGCTAAGATTTTGACAAAGAACCTGAAGCAAAATTAAGCAAACCTTAATTGTTAACAGTATAAACTTATCATCTTCCTTTAATATTGTGTTAACATTACTCAAATCAAATACTACTATGAAGAAGACTCGGTGAATGTCTCATTAAATAAATAGTGCAAATGCATTTCACAAAAATCATAATCACAGATCCATTTGTGTAAATACATTCGGCAACTTGCTTGTGAAAACATTCGAATTGAAAATGTCATAACAACCAAAAAGCAGAGAACATAATTTATACTTGATTCTCTTTTGTAGAAACTTCACAAATCATTATTCATAATAAAAGGAACTTTAATTGCTCAAAATATAGAAAATATGAAGTACACTGCAAAGTAACTTTGAGTTGTAGGAGGTAAGGAGAAACTACTTCTTCCCCTAATATATTATAACGTAGGTATTTTAAGAAGTCGTCAAACCCTTGAAATATCTTTCAAGGAATCTTCCTACTAACTGGAAATTAGGAGTTGATTTCCTCCTTTATGGTGTCTTACATTTTGATCGTTTTACAATTTTTATCCTCATTTTGTCATATTTAATTAGTAAATGCTTTCGTATAATCGGTATGTCACTTTACCTACAATCTTTATTTCGGCAATACACCATCTACAATGAATTTCATTGTTAGTTCTTTTCATTTATCATGAGATCAAATATTAGTACTTGAAGAGATGGTCACAATTGAAAGAACTTCTTTTAGGAATAAAATGCATTAAAATCTCTATTTCATTTTCTTATTTATCAAATCGAATAGCTTACAACTGTTGGAACTTAGGGAATATTTTAAAGACGTATGAAATAGCCTAGAAGAAACGAAAAATAACACTACCGTAGAGGTTAATGTTCACTGGTTTTATGTTCTAACAAATACTTTAACATCTAATGAGTTTTCATCAACTTATGAAGAGATGCGGCAAAACATCATCAAAACTAAATCATTCTTTAGCCACTACATAACACCTTCATATTTATAGAGAACATAAAATAAAATCATATAGATGATTCCTTGTGCATGCTAGAAACAACTTACCATTAAACTCTTTGTAAAGCTTGTCTTGTTAGTACCCTTTAGCCAAGATCATTTTTCCATATTCTTCTTCATTTCTTCTTTTTTTTCTCGGACGCTGAATCTATTTAGTGATAGCAATCACAATATGATTTTTTTAATTGTATAAATAACTAAATTCAACATAAGGGAACCAATATGGAAGAACTTAAAAGTAATATAAAATTGAAATTTTTCTGCTCGAGTTTCAACAATGCAAAAGGAATTTTAACTTTTTAACAACTGGACTTCTTCAAACACCTGATGGTGTTAGATATGTAAACATAAGATAAATGTAAAGAATCATAACCATAATACAAAACCTAAAAAGTATATAGTTACATGATGCTATTATAGTGTGATTCCTATTATGTGTAATCATGTTATGGCAGCATTAGCTTACAAGGAAAATTTTCTATATGTTCCTTGGTCACATGATAAGGCAAATGTATTGGTGAGAAGATAACATCTTAAGTCAATGTGCAGGTTTGTTGAAACTAATTGCAGAGCCAAACAACTG
>JAJOOI010031848.1:0-21660 GCA_029582585.1 Solanum bukasovii | reverse complement strand
GTGGTTGTAAATCATTTCATTAAGGGTAAAAAAGACATTTCATAGGCAAATTGTTACTTAAAATAGAAATGTGTCATTCTTTTTGGGACTGACTAAAAAGGAAAGTGAGTCATATAAATTGGGACAGAGGGAGTATATAATATGAAAAGTAAGACCACGTTTTATAAGACCCAGGACCCTCATTATCCGTGCTTTAAATATGATAGTCAGATAAAATTAAGGCATTAGCTAGGAAATTTAAATATAGCCCTCTATCTTGCTCCTCCCTATTTGACCTGACTGACATGAATGTAAAACTGTTGACAGGAATGTTGATAAAGCATCTTATTTTTAGTCACACATAAGGTCTTCCTCCTTATATTATATCACTTTTACTTGGTTCTGATAGGTCTAATAATTTTCATGTCAATTCTGGTGCAGGCAAACAGTGAATCTTTCGTTGTGAAAACTCTTGACAGGAAAACACTTTGGGAAATGCAGACACCTCAGGTAGTAAGCCTTTCTCTTTTAGAAGTTCTTCTGCATTTGCAGAGACCGTTAAACAATTTTGTCTGGCACAGATAATCAAGCCTGAGTTGCTTAAGAAGGGTTTCGAGCTTGTCAACAGGTAGTCTTATTCACGTCTCTAACAAAATTTGACTTTCAATATTCAATAAGCTCGTGCTTCTTTATTAGAGTTTTCAATGTCTAGTATGTTGTCCAATAATTTTACCATGATTATGCAAAGAAGCATAACTTTTATTGTCGAAAAGCTTGAGAATGACAGGCAGTTTGAAACATGTCATTTAATTTAGGCCGCATGATATTTCAAATTTCTTTTCTAGGTTAGAGATGATAAGCCTGGGCCAAGTGGGGTTAGAAACAAATTAGTTCTCAAGACTTGGATGTCTTGAATTGGGCCTTTGATACTGTTACTTGATTGAAGATAGTGCGACATTTTCTTTTTCTTTTTCTGTCAAGGACACCACAGTTATTTAAAGAACAAAATTGTACTACATTTTTATCTTAAAGACACCTTTTTAATTTGGATAATATATGGATACTTCCCTCATCACCCTCCAGTTGAGTTTGTTGCACTTATCTCTGGACCTTTCAAAATACACCCATAACCTCCTCAACTATGATGGACCAAAGTCCATTGTTGGTTTTCGCTTGAGTAACAAGTAGGTCTCTCACCTAGCATGAGGGTAAGACTAGTTCTAGGTCACTTTCCTTTCAAAAACACCAAACTCTAGACCAAAATAAACTTGATGAATTGAGAATATAATGAAGTCCAAGAGAAAGTAAAGGGTTAGGAAACTTGAAAAGAAAAGAAAAAGTGTCAGCTCACCCATCTGCCATTCTTTATCTCCATTAAATGGAAGAAAGATGAATTAATGAGGCAAACTGAAAAGGAAAAAGAAAAACGGAGGATATAAACAAATATTAGCCCTGCTTATTTTGTGTTTCATGTGGTCTTTTAGGGAAGGACTTGAAGTAACAGATGATGTATCAATAGTGGAGCACCTTAAACATCCAGTATATATTACTGAAGGCTCTTACACTAACATAAAGGTAGTCGATTAAACCTTATTGTCTTTTTGGCTCATAGTAGTATCCTCTGCTACTGCACGTTGAGTTCTTGTGGATGTGAATATATACAAACGTTGTTATGATTTGCAGGTTACAACACCCGATGATTTGCTTCTTGCAGAAAGAATATTGAACATTGAAGAATCTTAGGGTTTTCAATTTTCCTAGGCTTGTTTTTTTTCAAACATTATATTTCCCTGGAACTTTGTATTTTGAATAGGTGAAGTTACCCTTTCACAGAGTTCTCAGAAAATTTTGAGTCTTGTAAACTTTTTGGCAAAAGAAAGTTACATTCTTTCCAAGGTCTCAGCTCATGGATGAAACTTTGACAAAAGCGTTATATTTCCCTGGAAATTTGTATTTTGAATAGGTGAAGTTACCCTTTCACAGAGTTGTCAGAAAATTGAGTCTTGTAAACTTTTTGGCA
This sequence comes from Solanum bukasovii, assembly GCA_029582585.1. NCBI lineage: Eukaryota > Viridiplantae > Streptophyta > Magnoliopsida > Solanales > Solanaceae > Solanum > Solanum bukasovii. The sequence continues at coordinate 19,661 of JAJOOI010031848.1, read as the reverse complement.
AAAGAAAGTTACATTCTTTCCAAGGTCTCAGCTCATGGATGAGACTTTGACAAAAGCGTGCATATGATGAAAATTGCCTTGTTATGAAGTTACAAGCTTGAAGTAGAAAATGGTTTTCTATTTGGCACCAGCAGAAATGCTAAAATTACAGCTATATTTTTGTTCTTAGGATTTTAGTTTACCCTATAGGGAAAAAAATTGCTAGAGTAATCTGGATTATTAGTGCAACAAGGCTTGGACAGGTGGTAATAAAGATGTACTCAATGGCAAGAGAGAAATGTTCCCTAATTGACCTTTTATTAATTTCACTGAACTGACTGGACTACAAGAAATTTCAGAAGCCCTGAGCAATAACTTTACATAATCCTTTAATGAGCTTGATATCCATGAAAGAATAGAATGGCCCCAGCAGATGGAATAAATACAGAAAGACCAACTAAAAGAAAATTAACATTCTTATATCTGGAGCTTCATTGCTATCTTCTCAATCTACTCTCTGTTCTCCTTGGTTTTGCACACTCCCCAAACCATAAGAACCGCCCGCCTTTAGGTGGTCTCACAGGGGTCCCTTGTTTAACCTGTTAGTATTTAAAATGTCAGGTATGCTTTTAGTTGTCTGATTATAGAAACAAATTAGTTACAGATTGTCCAAAAAACATACATTTCCCCTTCTTTGGGGTCTGGTGTTGTTCCAACAGAAACAACCCCCAGCTCCTGATCCTGATTCATAACCCCTGTAGACAAGCCAAACAGAGAGTTAAAGATGCGGAAAAAAAAGAAAAAAGAAGGAAGCCTGCCAATTGTAGAGCTAACTCTCTAGGAAGCAACAAGCAAATGGATATGGCTTGCATTGTTAGTATACAACACATGACATATGTATTCATTTGAAGCAGAAGATGGGGGTGGGTATAGCAATGAGTTATTATCGTTAGATAACCAAGGATCAAACAATTGAGTTAAAACTAATAGTAAGACTCCATATAGAATAAAGGTACCTGAGAATATTGCAAATATAATCTACTACCAGTTGTTAAATATTGATAAATAAGAATAAGATGCTGAACCACTAAGCAGTGTCTATCTTTCTGGTTTTCGGAATTAGGGATAAATAAGATGTCTCCAGCAAAAAATACACTTCTCAGATGGTTGCAACCTCCTGACAAGTTAGAGTATCTGAACAATTTTAATTTATTGATTCTTTTGCTGGAAATTAGAATCTCTCAGCAAGAGCTCATCTATATCTAAAGCAAACCACAAAAAGTTGTCATTGAATCAGGAGAAATATACTGTGCTATGTAAGTGTTGATATGTGTTAACTTAGTGTATACTGAGATAACTTATGAAAAGATAAGTGCAAGAACTTACATGCTCTCTTTGCTGAAATTACTGGCATATATGCCATTATGCAACAAACTTGGTGAAATGGGATAACTGTCACCCTTTTTACTGGTCTGATCCTTCTGAACAGCCTTTCCGTCAATCATCTTAAGACTTCTAATTTCCTCATTTAGATCATCATGCCAATGCTGGGAGGACAGTTCCCTCGAATTAATTGGTTCTAGTTGGTTGTTATGATAAAGACCATCTTGTGGCAGGACTTGGTTCCTCTCAGGTTTCAGGCGACTCATTGATCCAGGAGTGCCTTTCTCCATTGCTTGTAACCATGCTGTTTCTAACCTCTGCTCACGTATGATGGATTCTATTCTCTGCACTGGAATTTCTGAGATTCTCTCTTTAGAACTACTCGTTCCAGCATTTCCACTTGCTGACTCAAAAGTTTCAACCATCTTGCTTTCAGAATCATTAAAGCTTCCTCTTGATACCTGCAGCAGATCCTGATTTGAGCAAACTGCTGTTTCCCTCTTCACCATATTATTTTGCGAACCCATCTGTTTCAAACCTCCAGAATTGATCAATGTAATTGGCTTTCCACTGTCATCAGATGTCTCCCCATCCGGTAGGAGAACAAGTCTAACCTCTACATTGCTCCGTAAAATAGTTTCAAATGAATTCGTGATACTGCTAAGAAACCTCTCTGCTCTCAATTTAACCTTGCTATCACGAAAGGCAATATGAGCAACAAAACCACCTGAGACAAAGGTCCAAACAATTGATTAGTCATATGCAGCAGCTTTCCACAGTATTGTGCAAGTTGAATGAGTAGTTTGCATCACCATTCTTAGTGAACCCACAAATAGATTTCCTCATTGTAAGAGACGGAAATAGAAAAAAGTTGAACTTAACCTTGTTCTTTTTCCTTTCCTTGAAATTAGAGGCACTCTATTTTGACCTAGCTGATGCTGATCAATGGTAAGATACCTATTAGCATCTTAGAGACAAAGCTATCTTGGTCTTTGTATCCGATTTTAATTAGTTCAACATCAAAAAGTTTAATTTGACTAGATTCTATACCTAGCAGCTTTAAGTCTCAAATATTACTAACTTGAGTCTTAAGAGTTTTTTGCTCCGCCTTCAATAGCTTTATACTTTAAGAATTGGATTAACATACTATATGACATTCTGTGCAGCAAGCAGAAAACAAGTCAATATAAGTGCCCACAGCCCTTCTCATCCCAAGTTTCCTCCAACTGTAACTAAATTCTGTAAAGATTCGGGTTCAGCTTCAAGTTAACACAATGCAGTTCAAATATTGTGTATTCCTTACTAATTCAACTGTTCAACAATTGTGAGAGCTGAAGATCAAAAGAGAACCAGAAGACTTAATTCAGTCCTATAATTATGGAGCAAGAGAAATTTACCTTCAACTTCAGAGATCGACAGAAGTGTTCCACAAGTATGAAGCAATTGCTTCAAAGTGTTGGAGTGACATTTATCAATGCATCTGATCCAGATATCATCCAACACGTTTGTGTTGGGGCACCTAGATGCTGTCTTGTTGTCCTTAGTGTCATTATGTGGACCACCCAATGCCTCCTCATTCATTGATGAAAGTGTCAATTCTCTACTTGCTGAGTTTCGACGGTTGGCTTTGGCAAAAGATGAGGGAGAACCTGACTTACATGGTGCATGGTGAATATCAGTTCTCTGCCTCAGGGATATAGCTTCTCTAGATGTACTAGAAGGGTCTTCCTCTGTTGTCTTAGAACTCAGCCTGTGACTGCTTCCTGAATGAGTTCGATCTAGTGAAGTCGCAGAACCCAACTGCAGCAGGGTTGCTGTAAACCAAGTCGAACGTTCACTTGAAACCCTTAGTTGTTTCTCTGCCTCAGAAAGAAGCTTTAGTGCATGCTTCAATCTATCCAGTTCTGTCTCGTTCACTGACAGGTGAATCCAAGCAATTTTAGAGAGTATTTGAAAAAGAAGTCACAAGTGAAAATCTGATAACCTAGGAAAAAGAACATCTTTTTTTCCACATGAAGTTACATTACCTTCCTATTAAGCATGCCATATTTGAAGTTCACATTTGTATTTTCAATGTCTCAAGAAGTTGGGGAACATGTTAAGATGTTTGAACAAGCGTGTAAAATAACCATATTCTACACGACTGACAGGTTCTAAATTAGACAGTCCATAATGTAACCTTTTCCTCTCAATCAATTTCACAGTCTGATTTCAGCAACCGGTTCGATGTTTTTCTTCTAAGACTACATAGTAAATCGAAGTAATTCCTCAATCTCTAAACTCTCCTAAATTATTCCGCGAATGAAATGGAGGGAGTAGCATATTCAACTCATTCGATTCATCTAGATACTGAATAAATTAAATAAATATGGGAAAAGTAAGTCACTATTCGATTTTTCAAACTAGGAAAATGGACAAAGTGGCTCCTCTTTTTTCCAAAATCTTTTATAAGTTACCCTTTTGGCATTGCTACTCAGTTAATTAGACAGGCGAAATGAAAGTTTTCACATGGTTGGCTAAGGTAAGGAAAAATTTGATAGGTTTTGAGATACTGAAAATGCAATCAGAAGCATAAATCTAGTGTCTTTTGCACAATATAAGTCGAAGCTCAAACAGAAAGGGCAGAATCTAAGGGTGAACATATGCTACTTACAACTTTTACCGCCAGAGATATCAGTTTGCTTTGCATCAACTATTGGATGAGTTCCAGCAATTATATCCATGATGAGAGTAGCCAATTGAGACATCAAAACTATTGGATCAACACCTGAATCCAACAATTCCCGGGCTCTTTTCACTGTTTCTGCAGTGTCTGATGACATGGCTAGCTCCAAAAGTTCCAGTAGCTTCTCATCTGAAACCACACCAATCTAGGGAACGAAAGAAATATCAAGAAAAAGGTTTCATGCAATGAATGGAAAAAGAAAAGGAAGAAATTAGCATGGAAAGGTGTAAACAAACACATCAAACTCACCAGATCATTTACCAAAGAAGTAGTGATTCGTTTCCCCAACAAACTGAGCTGGTCTAACATAGTTTCTGCATCTCGAAGTGATCCATCTGCATTTAAAGCAATCAAATCTAATGCTTCTGGCTCCACATCCAAATCCTCGTCAGAAGAAATCTTCTTTAATCTGAGCACAATATCACCATCCCTAATTTTATTGAAGAGGTACTTCTGACACCGAGACAATACAGCACGCGGCACATTGTCGAGATCAGTAGTTATAAATATGAAAACAACTCTTGGTGGTGGTTCTTCAAGGAACTTCAGGAATGCTAGCCATGTCTTTGAAGGCAGCAAGTGACATTCATCAACAACAAAAACCTTGAATCCTGAAGATGATTGCTGACTCGCTGCCAGATTCTTCAGAAGATATTTAACTTTATCAATTCCTTTTTTGTTCGTCCCATCAACTTCTCTAAGATTCTTACATTTCCCCGACATGAAATCTGCACATTCTCTGCAGACACCACAGGGTTTAGTTTCTTCTGTGGCAAGGCAATTTAAAGCAGCAGTGAAAATCCTTGCTGTTGATGTCTTTCCAGTCCCTCGTGGGCCCTGGAAAAGATAAACAGGGGCAATTCGTCCCCTGGAGATTGCATTCACTAAGGACTGAACAACAATGTTCTGCCCAATTAATTCCTCGAAAAACATTGGCCTGTACTTCTGGCTCAGGCTTCTGATATTATCCGGGGAGCCTTCCTCTCCATCTTCTCCCTTCAGTGCCACCAGCTCTAGCCCATCTTGACTTCTGCAGCTAGTAGACCACCTCTTCCCATCCAACCTACTCAATGCCTCGAGATCAAGTTCCCCAAAGTTTGTGGAGAGCTCATCATCACTGTGTCCAGTTCCCATTGAGGATAGTCCTTGTCCATCACCATTAGTTAGCAATGGAATGAGGCCTTGAGCACCATTCCTCGAACTGTGTCTCCTCTTGGTGCAACCTAAAGATGATCCGCGGCTTCTTCTTTGATACATAGTTTGACTTCCACACAAAATGCTACTTCCTTTCCTCCTCAAAGTATCAGAAAAGGATGGTGAATAACAACTCCCACCCCCACCCCTATATTTTGGTGTTGACCTCCTGGACCAACAAGGAATCCCACATCCCTGTCGACCAGGCAAATCAAGCTGATCATCCACCTCATCATCCCCATCATTGAGAGAAGCCGTTGTGGCATCCCATGACCCAACAGTACTTGGATTTCGAATAGCATATCTGTTGAAAGAACTTGTAGACAATGCAGGGGTGCTATACGTATAAGACGAATCCTCCCTCCCACTATTTCTCAACTTAGATGACCAATAAGCCCGATTCCTATTCCTAAGCTTCGCAAGCAATGGTGAAGCTGCAGAGATCCTCCTTATATCCTCAGAATTACAATAATCCTCTGTATCATCAGATTGATCAACCAAACTCGTGGAATCATCCCTCCCTGTACCTAAACCCTCCGACGCTCTTCTAGAAATCCTACTAGGAACAATTTGTTGCTGCAACTGCAACTTTTCACTATGATGTTTTAAAACAGCACTAGAATAATTACTTCTACTTGATTTTTTCTTCATGTTACGTCTAATAGATGGCATAAAGTTTGTATCTTTACACTTTGAAATCGTTGAAGCATACCTATCACTTACATAAGTATCACTCTTGGAATCATTGCCACCATGCCGCGCATCGCTCAAACTATCCTCCACACTCTCCTCTGGAGTTGAAGAAGACCCATCATCATTGCCATTTCCAATATCTTCCTCATCACCTAGTTTTCTACTCCTTTCACTCTCAGACTTTTGTGACCTCCAATTATAAAGAAACACTTTTTTCTCTTTCCCATTATTTCCAGTGACACCATTTCTATCAACTTGCTCAAAGATAGTTCCTTTAGCATCAAGAGAGCCACTAACTTGATGCTTAGTAGGATTACTACCCTTATGATGATGAAAATAATGATGCTTGCGTGCTTCTGCTGCAGCTACAGATCTAGCAGAGTTAAGTGGTGAACGCCAAGAGGAACTGGTCCCTGGATCTCTCAACACTTTAGCAGCTTTCTTGATTTGGGTTAATTCTTTTTTCAAATGAAGATTACTTGGATCAAAGCCATTCCCAATAACCCCACTATTGCCACCACGGCTGAACTTTTCCGATGACATACTGTATTTTTATTCAAAGTGAGTATAGTAAAGTTCAAGAAAATAAGTGAAATGCCAAAAAGGGTTCATTTATAACACCCCATTGTACTCAAAAAAAGAAGACAGGGACCATAACTAAGTGAAATGAAGAAGAAAGAGGTATACTCAGATCTGACAAAAATGACTTTTTTCTTAATAAAATGTGATAGAAATGAATTTGGCCTTTGAAAAGAGGAGATGGGTATGGGAAGAATGAAGCTAAAATGAAGAAAAATGTACAGACAAGTGAGTTAATGTTGGAAAATAGGGTCTAGGGTTAAGGTTAAACTGGCTATTAAGTTTATGAAAATGGCAAGAGTCAGTAGTAGCCAGTGGAAGAAGAAGTAAAAAAATTCGTAGAAATCGAAGAAAACAAAATGAAACAGAGAAATTTCCCTCCAAACCCGCCTAAGATATAATTTAGAGATTTTTCAAGAATCAATTTGTAATAAAGATTCTCATTGTTTTTTGTGGGCTTCTTGATTTTTGCTGCTTTATGTTATTGTCCTTTTTGTTACTGTCTAAATTAGACTCTTGACTCTTGTTTTAGTCTTTTTAAGTACATATACTTTGTTTTCTAATGCAAGTAAAGCACTAAACTTTACTTCATTTTGGTTTCTTCACTCGTTTGATGTGAGATATAAGGTATAATAATTTCAGGAATCAAATGCAGAGCTATTTTATTCTGCGGTTGATTAGAAGTATTAGGTTGTCATGTGATTATTTATCCCACCATTTATACTTTAGTACTTGTTCTCAACCATAACATCCTTAAAATGGTGATTAGTTGTTAAACACTCCAATTTAAGGTTGTTTTTTTAAAAAAATGGGGTAGGGGAAATGAAGAGAAGATTATAATGTGAGAATTGAACTCTTCATGCACGCTAAAAGTTCATGTTGTCAATCAACTGAACTAATAAGATTCCTCTCGATAGCATTATTGTTCTTTTGATTGTCATATTTTTTTTCCTTTAGATGATAAAAGTTGTGTACATTTTCTAAAAGATGTTCTGGCTCTGGTTTTCTTAAAAGACTTTTAAATCCCACTTCAGTTTTTTTTTTTTTTGATGTACATCCCTTTAGTTTATTTACGAGAATTTATTATTTCATCTGTGTTGGTTCATATAATAATGTTTGAGTGAATACAGAATTAAAATTGAGTACTTTTCGTATGATATTAATGATAGTGGTACTCACATTTGTATATTGTATTAAAATTAATGTTAGTGGAACAAAATATAAACATAATTGTCAAAATATTTAGTTTGATGAATAAACTATCAAACAATTGAATAATTCAGTAAACTTTAATTTTTTAATTTTTGAAAACTATATATGTTGCATTTAATTTAAATAGTACTATCAAGTATTTTAAAACATCTCAAAATGGCAAAAAAATAATATATATCATTGTATATTTCTATTTAAAAAGTAAGAGAGTGAGAAAAATATGGCTAATTGTAGTTTTAGAAATGAATAAAATGTGCATTGATTAGGGGGCACATGATTTCAACTTCTTTTTTTTTATATGTGGTGAGTTTCTAATTATATTGTTTATTTTATTCTTAATAACTTTCTCTTTTATATGAATAATAACATGGCATGGTATGTTAATTGTTTAGTCCGCAAAAAATCAAGAAATATTTTTGATATGTAAAATAAAATTCAAAAAAATTTCTCACCGTTTTAAACTTTATGCTAATCAAACTAAAACACATAAAATGAAATAAAAGAATAATAAGAACTCTAAATTTTTATCAAGTGAACTATATTTAATACCTTAAAATATAGACTTTAGAAAAATTTCTCGATCATAAAAAATAAAAAAAATAAAAAAAAACTCTAGATTTTTGTGGCCTTTTATATTCTTATATTTTCCCTCCCATTTTGGTATTTGTAAGGTAGTGGAATTATTGATGAATTGGTCCATATGGATGATAATCTGTGTAATAGAGTCAAATGCTTGTTCAGTTTTCAGACTATACTGAAACAGGAGCCTAAATGTAGGTCCAAATAAAAATATATCACACTTCAAAATATATACTATATTTTTTCCTTCTTTTCATTTATTGAATAAAATATTACTATAATATCTAATTATTTTGATGTGATAGATCCTGTATTTCAACATTTATTTTTTCTTGTTCCCAATGGATTTATCTCTCCAAATATGAATAGTAGTTTCCAACTTTATTATATCATTCTTTATTTATTTTTTTAATGTATGGAATTTAATTTCAAAATTAAAAGCAGAAAAAATATTCAATTATATACGCATGTAATTAATGAATTCTTTGGACCACAAAATAGATGTGTATAAATAAGGAAAATATACTATTATAATCATTAGGTATACTATTTTGACACCCATTTCAAAGGTTATCCAAGTTTGTTTACTACGTTTTCCAAAATTAAAGAATCCATTAAATTTCTCGTGAAAATACTTTCACTATTTTCCTGATTTAGTTTCCTTCTTTTTGTGATTAAAAGAAAGAAATCAAAATTATCATGTATTTTTATTTATTTTCTTGCCAAATGAATCATGAATGTATATTCATTTAAGGTGTGTTTGGACTTTGGTGTGAAGAAAATAATTTTTCGTCTACATAAGCAAAAAATATTTATATATAATCTAGACAAATACTATGGATAGTGAAGATAGGGTGGGGCTCATGGGACGAGGCGTGTTAAAGGTCAACATGTCACTTGTGGAACTTATTTTTTCTTCTTCGAAAATCTTTTTTCTTATTTTTAAGAAACTTATTTTTTTCTTGAGAACATATTTTTTAAAAAGTTTTACCTACCAAGCATGAAAAACTTGAAATTTTTTTTTTCTTAAAAATATTTTCCTCCGTACCGAACACACATTTAATTTCCATATTTTTGTGTGTGGTAGAATCAATCAAGAATATCACGGCTAGGAATTTGGCTTTTTTCACATCATTGGCAGAATTTAGTTAAGAAGGAAATAAATTCACATTACATGATTGGTGGAGATGATTATCCTAAATGATAATAAAGAAAACCGTGTGAAGATATTTTATAAAAATAAAAAGAAATAAATTAAAGGTACTAGATTCAATTAATTACTATGAGTTGTAAACCAAATAAGGCAGTAAAATCATGATAGCATTTATTATAAAAGTGTCTACTTTTCTATTGCCAATAAATCATTGAGGAACATGTAATTAAAGTTTGTTAGGACAAGGCATCATGGGGTTTATTTAGGTTAAATTTAAACACTTATTTCATAACATAATTAGTGAATATAAGTAAAAATTTATCTCCTCATTAACCAGATTCATTTCCTTTGAAAATTACATCATGCCAATAAATGCATAATACAAATTTTGATTATTTAATTATCATACTTAAACACGTATTACCTCATTTCATAGTATCAAAAATCGTTGTAGGCTGATCGAAACATTACGATTCAAAAAGAAAAACACTAACTAACAAAAGTGGGCTAGGCGTGTTTGTATTTATTTTATGAGGGACCTCTCTGTCGATTACTAAAACAGCAAGTCCTCATCCATCAACACACAACTTTATTTTTCTATTTGTCAAGATCCAAATCTTCAAACTATACTGTTTGGTCAAATATATGCAAATATATAGTATTATTATTCAAATGACAAAATAGTATTAATCAACACTTTACCCTAATAATAATCTTCATTTTCTATTGCCAAAGCATGTGCTTTGTGCACAAAAAAATAATAATTCCCTCCTATTAATGGATCTAAACTAGACGATATTGCGTTTATCTCTCCTATACGTGAAAAATTGATGTATACATAAAATATAAAATTTGCTTGATTCTAAATTTTAAATTTGTTATCGACCCCTCCTCGGTTCGAGGAAAGGGAAATGGAGAGCATTTTTCTAATTCATTTAAACACCCTCTTCTAATCACGTCCATTTTCAAAATGTCCTCATTTTAATTATCTAAAAATTAAATTTATCAATTTAAACGGGATCAGATTAGATTAATCAAAAAAATTAAGCATGTGATGGATCCATTAGTCAAATGTTGGGGTTATACAAAGATCTGTCTTAAGACATGTAGAAGAGATAATTTAATCACTATCGATTTCTTTAAAAACACGTTAATTAGTAGCCTGCAAACAATTGCCACATGCACTGTTTTAATGTCCTATTCGTTAATCATTTCACTAACATGTTCTTAGCATATGGATAACTTCTTCTCAATTAATTAATTTAGTCATTATTCAAAAATTAATCCCCATCTACAACTTAGAAATTCATAGTTTAAGTGTAAATCTCTTGGTATTTGCATCATTAATGTATTAAGTCAAGAAACAAACACTATAAAGAAACAAAAGTTTTTGCAGAAAATTTGTGCTATATAGAACATGATTTTCCCACGAAACCTGCTCACCAGAAAAACGTATGATTAAAAACAATTCTCACTATTTTATATAGAATGTGTTAAATTCATATTAATCGATATAAAGTAGGGGAAGTATATGGTTGTAAGAAGCTTATGGATAAGTGGTGTAACATGGATATACGAGTTGTAATATTTGCTAAAAGGGGCTGTTCTTGATTAGAGGAGATTCTTCAAACAAAAGAAAAGGACTTGAAACATATATGCAATGAATGTTAGGGGCATCAAGTTGTGAGCTACTACTATAAATGTATATAGATGATCCAAGGAGTAAGTACCAATAAATAGACATTACAACCTTTTTACTTTTTAGATTAGGTTTTATTTAAGGAGCATTATTACATTTGTATTCTGGCTAATAATGATAATGATAATGATATAAAGTTGGAGTGAGATGGTTCAAAGAAATGTTCGTAGGATCGTGACAGTGTCACACCCCCAACAACTCTTATTCAAATGTTTGTTTGTTGGAACGAAGTCACAATCAAATCGCATAGTTAAGTAGCGGTCATGCAATAGTAACAACAGTATAATCCCACAAACGAAGCTTGAAGAAGGTGGTGTGTATAGTGTATGCAGTCTTCCATCTATTGAATTTTATATAGTGTAATATAACATGTATCCTCGAGTTTCGACATGATGATAATTTTTCTCATTTAGGATCTACAGTATCATTTCTCTTGCCTTTGCTGTGAATTTTACCTCAATATTAATAGGATCAAATATAGTGTTTCGAAAATTTGATCTCACAAAAGTATAGTAAGGTTACTGAAATATGTAGTTCATTTTGTGGATTAATGGACAAGGGTCAATGTCTAACCCCCCACCAACATGGTGGATTTTAAACCCCCAAAAATGGAGTCTTGTTAAAAATGATTCAATCTACCAATACAAAGAGCTTAAGATATTACATGCCTAATCGTTTGCATAGATCGTCCACAAGCTTACCTCTGGGGACCTCATAGTCAATAGCTGCAACAACATCCTTCAATTTTACAACTCCTTCACTAAGTTCACGTTCACCAACAAGTACCATCCAAGGGATCCTCGAATCTCTGGCCCGATCAATGTGCTTCATCACTTTTTTATGGATCATAAATTCTGCTTTCACTTTAGCATGCCACAATTCACCAACCAGTTCAGCAGCTAAAGCACTGTCATCACCAAGAATGCTAACGAGAACTTGAGTTTCAGTGGCTCGGATTTCCTGGAAAATTGTTCAAGGAGAACAATGACACATATGTGCATAAGTTGACACTTCCAGAGAAAAACGTGGAGAGAGAGAGAGAGAGAAAAGAGGGAGGAGCTTAAAAAAATAATAGGTAGTAATGAAATGGAGGTAGAACTATGCAACAAATTTAGGACATCTTCAGACATGCAGACAGCATTTGCCATGGAGCAGATAAATTTAAAAAAAAACAAGTAAAACAGAACACAATGTGCACCATGAAATGCTAGGAACACTCATCAAGTCTTGAGTAAGTTTGTCGTAGTATCAGTTTTACCGCTTTGTTACCATATTGAATTATGTGAACTGTTTCATCTATAATCTTAAAAAAGGCTCAAGAGGACACTCTTATTTACTTATTGATTTGACGTGCAACAAGTTGAAAAAGATGAAAACTACCAAAGTCTACTTCAAAACAAATCAGATATGCTTATTTAGCTATTATCACCTGATTTTTGTCTTTCTGAAGCTGTTCCATGATTGCAAATACTCTCTCTATTCCCAGACTGATCCCAACAGAAGGAACCTGCCGTGTGCCAAACATCCCTATCAGATTGTCATAACGTCCACCAGCAGCAATCGAACCAACCTGCAGGCATTTCCAGACAAGTGGTAATTGATCACAGAAGAGGAACTACAATTTACAAACATTTCATGCAGAGACACATATAATAGGAGGAACATAGCAGTAGGAACCAATACTTATATATAGGTCTATGCCATAATCAAACTACTAGAACTTCACTATCAAATTTGATACTACAGATGGAGGTTTTTTATCAGGTAATAGTGATGCAGAAGACATTTAAAGAAAACAAGGCCGCACTTCGAGGCTTGAGAACCTGCTATTCTCGCCTTGGGAAGAGCCAATTACCTAGGTTTACAGTGTTTAACTCTGAACATAGTATGCAAGACAGAAGAACCTAGAATAATGTACACTGGTTATAGATTAAATTTCAGTAATACGGAAGTCAAAGCAAAATTATTAAAAGTACTTCAGAGATTCCTGACAATGTTGATAACTAGTACAGTTTATATATACTTCTTAGACACCTAAAAAGAATAATGTTGAGAACTCAAACCTTTTATATGTACATCTATGATGCCTAAATGCACAAATATGAACTGATAACCACCACATCGACAAGCCAAAGTCGCAAAGCATAGGTAACTGGAACTAGAACTTATTAGCAACCCAGAGATCTACCTGAGCAGCTCCTTTGAAGACGGCTTCAAATATGACTCCTGTGTAGTAATCAAGGCCTCTTGCAAGGCTCAAGTCAAAAACCACTCTGTCAATACACTTGGACTTCTCCAGAGCTTTAAACATAATCTCTAATTCATCCAAAGCAAGTGAAGATTCATTGTTCTCCAAAAAACTGCGTTCCTGCTTGAGCTTAGATAATAATTCCACAGGAGGTCCCCTCCATTTGACAAATGTACCAATTCTGTCTGATATCTCATTACTTAAGCCTTTCTCATCCACCTGTTATAAAATGACAGCAGCATTAGAGTGCTAACAACATACTCGTTCTGTTTCAAAATGATAATATTTGACAGATTTTTAACACAAGTTTCTTCAGTATTTTTCAATAGAACGCCAGTACTAGGCAAAACACCAATAACAGATATAATATCAAATCGCCATCTTAATAAAACATACAACTTTATGCCTACTGGGAGACTATGCCTCACCATTTCTTTTTTTATCTGCTCAAAGGATTGTTTATCTAGCTTGTCAATGCTTGAACAAATGGTTCTGAACTTCTCTTGTGGCACCCCGCATATAGCCAACATACCATCAAGCAGCTTCCTGTGATTAAGCTTTACCTAATAAGGGGAGAAGATTTACATAATTAGTAATGTTATATACCACCAACAGGACAGATGATTTTTGAGATTGCATGAGAAAAGAACCAGAATGTGCTTAAGAAACATAAAGAGAATCTATATACATATGGAAATGGTTTAATTCCTGATAGATATGCATCACAACCAAACAAGTTGAAGATTTAGATGGTCCCAATGAAATAACCAAAACACTGTGGTGATGTAAGTTAATGATTTGAGAGGAAGCACAGGGAAGACGAGGGGACATGAGAGCGGGCAAAAATCATAAGACAATTTTCTAGTGATTGGGGACAAAAATATAAATAGTGTCCTTTGAATATCATTCAAAGGACAACTAACAAGCAGAGATTGAATTTGTACAAGGGTAGAGAACCATTAGAAAGTGTACCTCATACTCTCCAATATCAAGCTCATCTAACAACTCGGTCAAAATCTTTATGACCTCAAAATCAGGCATCATCTTCTCAAACTGACCAGCTATATCAAAATCACACTGGTAAAATTCACGATATCTACCCTTAGATGGATTATCTCTTCTGTACACCTTAGCTATCTGATAACGCTTGAAGGATGTCAGACCATTCATTGCTACGTATCTAGCAAACGGGACTGTCAGGTCATAACGAAGAGAACAAAGTTCTCCTCCCTGCAAATGTTATCGGGGGAAGGAGAAATCAGTACAAAAAGATCAGGAATAACGCACAACTCAGATTCTAAATAATGAAACAATAAAATGCACCTATTAAATAATCTGTGAATACTCAACACAATCAGACTCATATTTGCTTTTAACTTCTAAAAAAAGACCTTTCCCTGTCCTACCTAAATATCAACTTTTGTATTTAGAGAACAGCATAACATACAATTCAGCAATACGAGAAGTAGGGATAGAAGAACACAGGGAGTTCAACAAGAAGACCAAATTTCTAAAATCATGCAGAAAGGTGAAGCCTTTACAAGGAAGATTAAATGTAAACAAAATATATAAACTAATAAAATTATCAATATTCTAATTTATATAATTAGGTGATGGAGAGAGGACAAGTTGCAGTTACTGAAATCTTAGTGAACAGAACTATGAAATATGTCCAACAAGATCTCACATCCTTTTTGAGAAACCAACTATCCCACACCATTGTCCCAATTATATTTATATGTTCACTTATTTTTTGACAATGTTGGGTTATGGGCAGCTTGTGCGCATCTCTACAGTGTCGCATCCACCAGGTACCTGCTACCTTCCATCAACACAAGTTTTGTGGATAGAGATCCATTAAATAAATGGAAAGAAATCTCCTAACATTTTTTGCCTCTATTCGTCCAGCTTCATTGATGCTAGGTCACATTCTTGAATACATGTGAAAGACCGGAATTATGTGTGCCTGTGTGGAACTCCCATGTGACAAGATGCACCAACAATAATCAACCAATAAATAGCAGTTGAAACAACTAATAAACCTGATCCGCAAGGTCATATATCAATTTTGAGTCTTCTCCATATTTGCCCATCAGAGTCTCTCGCATTTCAAAAGCAGGAGTGTCCAAAGCAGCACCACCGTGCCTTTTAAAAACTTCAGTGATAATTGAGAAAGCTCTCTCTCTTATAGCCATCTGTTCCTTTGCAAAATCACGTGTTCCCTGTCACAAAAGAATTGAACATTTAAATTTCGCTGAAGATGAAACATTAACTATATCCATTTTGTGCACCTAGAAAAAAGGAGCTAAAACTATTGATATTCCTTCTAAAGTTGATATGACAACGACGAGACAATAAAGAATATTAGGAGTTAAAAAGAAGGCATTTTAATTCCCCAATTACTAATTTTATGTTCCTCTAACACCGTTTGATAGGAAAGTAAATTATCCAACGGAGAACAGGGAAACATTGTGACGGTAAATTAAAGATACTTCCTCTTTCTGTCAAGGGGATGAAACCTACAACATTCAGAGATGACACTCCACCTTCTACATGCAAGGCTCCCAATAAAATAGGGAATACACTTGCACATCAATTTTACTGCAGAATGCCTCAGTCTTAAGTTATTTAGCCATCTAACAAATGTTAGCCACTAAGCTGATCAAAAAACTTTGCCACATGGTCTCTCTTGGGTCCAAATGGATTTATAGTTGTTATGGCCTCATAACTTTCACTCAGTTATCCAAAAAAACAAAGGCTTTCATAATTAAGACTCCACCTCTGGATCCTCTCATTATGGGTCATCCGAATATTGTCATTGCATCATCTAAAAGCTAGTGTACATCCTTCAACATTTCCATCCAGTTGCTAGAATACCTCCACCAAACCCCACATGGACAGTAACTATTCCATAAGTGCAGACATTGAGCAAAAAGCATAATAATTGTCTTAGCTAAATTGAATATTGAAAAAGTAATTGAGAGAAAGAGTAAGAGTTAGATTACTTTTGTTTTCACTAAACTTGAGACTTTATTACAGGGATAAATATCAGAATTTTATTCAAAAGTAGTAAATATTAAAGGAAATATAATTACTCCTAAACAAGTGCTGCCAATTTCTTATTTTCTTGCACTTTAAAAAATAATGTTTCGAAATTTCTGGTTAATCACCAAGGTTGAATTAAAACACTTAATTATTTCAAGCTACTTTTTTGTTTGTATACTGCAAAAGTACCAAACAAACTATTGATCTATATAGTATATTTTTCAGATCGGGTGTAAAAGGGCATACACGAGTTTGTAAGTGTCTTAGACCATTCCACCATTTTCTTAAGGATCCGGGTTGGATGTTCATCATATCACGTGACCTGGTACCAAAATCAAATTTAGCAGGCCTACTCCCGCACATCTTTTCACATAAAGAAATACAGAAGACAACCAAGTGTTCAACCAGTTGCATAACTATTGGAATCAAACTGCTATGAATAATTCAATAAGGTGAGGAGCGGGTCATACCGAAGCAGCAGAAAAATAGCCTACTTTGCGCTCAAAGAAAAAGAATTGAAAAAATGAGTGGAACAAAGATAACACAGCATGGTTCTCTACCTTTGGCAGTTTAGGCAACCGGCGGCTTTCATTGCTTTCCACGATATCTTTCACCTTTTTCAGTAAAGTGTCAAATCCCAAGTCTTTTGGGTCCAGTAGTGACAAGAAATTGCGAACCAAATTCTCCAAAACCATGACAGTCTGGGACGCTTCAGTCTGAATTGGCATGCTCAGCAGCCTATCCTTCAAAAACTGCACCAGAGCGGTGGTACCTTTACCCAGAATCTTCTTCTTCTTTGCTCCTTTTTTACCTGCTGTCTTTGCACTGTCCTCGCCTACACTCATATCACCTGAAGTAATGAAGTCCCTTCCTTCCAAGGAAAGGAAAGCAGCCAGGGCTTCCCAAGAAATTATTTGTTCTACCATCACCAGTAAAGAGCTGACATCATGTGAGAACTTAACATATTCCTCATCCGAGTGAGCTGACACCAAAGATGCGAAAAGAGCTTTTAGCTGATCAGGGCAAGGACATTCTTTTATCAGCATTGCAGGAAATTCATCATCTCCAGCAATGCGAGAATCGACAATGTGCTTTGCTCGGTTATAACTGATGTTACCCAAATCCTTGAGGGCCACAGCCAAAGAAAACAACGTGGTGCAAATGGAGCTGGCTGTACCAGAAGATCCAGAATTGGATACAATTGCAGAGTTCAATTGGACACGGGTGCTGGAGTGCAGAAGCCGGGAAATCTCCCTAAACTTGCCGTGCACCACGGGAACACCAGAAACTGCAGGTTCATCACCCTCACGGTTAACAAATTTAGAACCGTTAAGCAAGATCTTCAAGTCAGAAGCCACAGAAACAACGTCCTTGGCAGATGAACCATCACCGGAATCATTCAAATTGAAAGCTGAAATGTCAGCCCCCAAGGCCTCGCAGGACAAGGCAGCAATAGCATCAGTAATAACAGACAAAGCTGAACTTTGATGATCCAAGATAGCGGAGATTCCAGCTATTGCTGCCACAGAAAAATCACCTGGAGAAACGCCATCAATAGTGTTATCAAATGAAATTTGTAAATTAGAGGACGACGACACATCCTTAAGGATGATATCAGAGAGCTGATTAACAGCTGCAGAAGTGGAAGAAGAAAGCAAAAGCTTGTTTAGGAGGACCACGAGAGAAGCTCTAGCCTCATCGGGTGTTAAATTACTGAGGATTGAAAATGATGCAGACACCGTAGGCGCATTAGTCTTGCTGGTTTTAGAATTAGAGGAAGACGATACTTTGGAGAGTGCTGAAGAGTCTATGCTCAGACGACTGAGTCCATTGGCAATATCAAATACAGAGGAAGATGACAGTGATGAGCCTTTCCCTCCCACTGTTACCATGCGTCTCTCTTCCGCCATGGGTCACCTAATCAGAAAGATGGTGTTGGGTTTTCCGGCAAAATCGCCGGCGAAGGGATTAATGGGGGTTTAGAAGGTGACGGATTTCGCAGTTTGAAAAGAATTGAGGGTTTTTTTGGGGAAAAATGGGCTGCTGAAATGGAATTTTGGGAATTAGGTTTTACAAATGGGTTCAACCCAAGAGTTTTGGGGTTTGTTTGGTTTAGCGTTACACTTGGGCTTGAGTGGGATTAGAATCTTCTTGTTTCTGTTCCTTTTCTCTTTTTGTATCTTTCTCTTAAAACCACTTGAGTATTGAGTCTATCGGAAAGTCTCTCTACCTCTATAAAGTCTGGATACCGTCTATCATCTTCAAACTACACTTTATGGGAATGTAGCGTGTTGTTGTTCTCTCAAAACAAATGCTATATTGCGAATAAATTTATACTTGAAGTATTTTATACTTATATAAACTTTCGACATTTCAAGATAGACACTCTATTAAATCAAGTGTTTCAGCTAGACACTTCCGATTTAAATTTTGAAGAAAAAAAAATACAAAATATATCATCTCCTTAAATTATACAAATCAACCTTAAGTATAAAAATATAGTTTTACGATTTATTAAGGTGAATGTATATAATTAAAAAAAATGAAATATTTTATGTGATTGACTTAACTACCTAATACCTAAATGAAAACACACGAAAAAATCTTTTCAGAATTTGAATCGAGAGTTTCTAATTCAAAACATCTTATTAAGAATTGAGATGTTCAGATGGAATATGGCATAGTTCACATGTATAAATAAAATATCCTGATAAATTCAAACGGCGATTATATATTAGAGCAACTTTCACATAGAGCAAATACAAAATTCATATTTGTATGCTATAACAAAGTTTGCATAATTACGCTCCATAGCAAACATATATATGTATAATTCGTTATACATATACAAAAAAAACAGTTGTATAATCTGTTTTGGTATACATATACAAAAAGATCAATTGTATAAAGTGAGAGAGGCGAGTGAGCGAGCGAGATCTGGGAGAGTGGCGAGTGAGATCTGGGAGAGGGGAGAGAGGGAAACGAAAATATATGTATATATACAATTTTCACGCATTTTATACATTTGCGTTTTTGTATAAAGTGAGAGAGAGCGAGATCTGGGAGAGGGGAATGAAAATATATGTATATATACAATTTTCTCTCGCTTTATACAAACACAAACACATTTTATACAATTTGCGTTTTTTGTATAAAGTGAGAGAGGCGAGTG